>CM057341.1:106864756-107108955 GCA_030015575.1 Agapanthus africanus
GTATCAGTCTGACCCAGGTGAGAAGCATTGGATAGCAGTAAAGAACATTCTCAAGTACCTGAGAAGGACTAAGGAGATGTTCTTAGTTTACGGTAATAAGGACCTCCAGGTAGAGGCTTTTACCGACTCCGGCTTCCAAAGTGACAAGGATGATTCTAAATCTATTTCGGGTTTTGTGTTTACCCTCAATGGAGGGGCGATATGTTGGAGGAGTTCCAAACAGGATACCGTCGCAGACTCAACTATGGAGGCTGAGTATATAGCTGCTAGTGAAGCCGCAAAAGAGGCTGTCTGTGTAACACCCGAGCCCAATAATACTATTTCTGTTACTGGTTGAGTGTTTGGTATTGCTCATTTCATTTATCTTGCTTGTTTGGTTCTTATTGCACAATTTTAACCGGCTAAGTCATTCTGCATATAACAAATTTTAGCACCCAAAATAAAATTGAAAATATTCTTCTTGGCCTACTTGACACCCTTAGCCTCGTGGTAGCGTCCGTGCATTGTATTCTCGTCCCGTTCAGTGAAACGGGCGAGTTTGGATGGCTACGTGCACGTGCGTGTGTCCGTTTTGGGAGTATGCTTTTTAATCATAAAACATTTCATTTTAAAATTTGGAACCCGCCTAAAATCCTATTATTTGAATTTCGAATTTTTGGACCCAACCCGGGCGCAATTTGGAAATGTTTCATTTGGCGCCAAAATCCTAAATTTTAATATTATTAAAACCATCGCATATATTTTTCTAACTAACCTGATATCTTACTGTTCATTACCTATCTTTTAAATCTTTAAGTTAACCATATAATATTTTTACAATCTTTATATCCTTCTTAATTTATTCTCTCAGCCAATCGCAACCTCCCCTTTAACCCCGTGGGCCCCACTTTCTCTCTCTCTCTCCACTTTTTCCTCTCTCTCCCTCTCCCTCATATATTCTCTCGTACTTCTCTTTATCATTTTTCTCTTCTTGCTTCATGTCTCATTTCTCATTTCTTTTAACTGTTCTTTTGTTGCCGGAATTCCGTCGTGCCGGTGACGTTTCTCGACGTTCCAGCGAGATACCCCGACCCGTGTGGTTCCTTTGTTCGTCGTTTGGGTTCATTCCGTGAACCGTGCGCCGTCGCGAGTTTTCCCTGCCGACGGTTAACGTTCCGTTTTCCCGATTCGCGACCCATTGAGGCAAGTTAATCTTGCTACATGCTATATATTTTTATAATCTTCATTTTATAATATTATACATTTGAAA
Organism: Agapanthus africanus; assembly: GCA_030015575.1. Taxonomy (NCBI): domain Eukaryota; kingdom Viridiplantae; phylum Streptophyta; class Magnoliopsida; order Asparagales; family Amaryllidaceae; genus Agapanthus; species Agapanthus africanus. The sequence continues at coordinate 106,866,006 of CM057341.1, forward strand.
ATCTTATAGTTTACATATGAAATGTCGTTGAAAAATCGGATATGACAAATCTGAAATTTACTGTACACCTTATCTTATAAAATTCATTATAAATCATAGAAAAATCATTAGGATACGTTCTTTAGTTCGTTACGAAGCTAATTCAGAATACTATAACTCTATGAAATATTTACTTGCAAAATAAATTGTTTAATTAACGTAAAATGCAAATGAACACGTCTCTAAACTGCTGTCCAGGGAAATTCCAGCAGCAAACTTTCAACTTTGAATATTCATAACTTTTTGTAGGGATAACCTGAGATGCTTATACTTATAAAACTGAAAACCTTATTGAATTATCTTTGTTTTGGTATAAGACACGTCTCTTTTGGAGAACGTTTGTTATTTTTAAGCTATTTTACAAATTAGGGTGACGCTGAATTTCTGAACGGAACCTTCTTGTGCATGGTTAATCAATACAGCTTTTATAGTTACTAATCGCTTGAATATGCTATCCATATTAATATTATTATATAAATATTTATATCACATATTGCTTAGTTGTACATCCCACACTACCATTTTATAGTTTTATAACTCTTCGAATACCCGTTTGCATCCATCGCATTTAAGATAAATATAATTGCATCCATAGATCACATTACTACATAATAATGTGATATTAATACTCCATGTTTAATAAATTGCATCCTAATTAATATTGGAACTATAAATGTAACCCTAATCAATAACTGTGCATCCATATCCTTGAAATTATATCTATTTGTCTATCATATTACATGTTCCAGTTTATTGTTCTAATAGTACTCATGCTTGTTTATTTATACACATGTTTATGATAGTTTGATTATGAGCACCCACATGACATCTTGTGCTTCCTGACATGACCTGTTACACTTCCTACTTGACATGATATGGTACCGTACACTCTTGACATGACATGACACCTTTATACATTACCTGACCTGTTACCTGATCTCATGCCTAATGCCGACAAACCTGACCATTCCCGCTGTCTATCCAGACAGACCTACTTTTACTCGACCTTGTGTTGGCATTAGTCCTTGACTACTGAATACCTGACCTGACATACATAGCTTGGGGGTATGGGGAAATCAAAGGTGAAACCGACTTGTAACTCAACAGTTCGATACTTGTTCTGATCAGTCTTACGGGCTTGGCCAGCTCCGGAGTGTTGATGCTGACATCACTCATCTATCCTACTACCTTTTACTGCTTAGCGGCACGTCTCGGATTCAGCCCCGAGGATCATGACCGTGGTCCCGGGCATGCACGGGATACTATTGAGTTACATCGACGATTCATCAATTGGTTTCAAAGACTATAGAGTAGAAACCTGATAGGACAGTTTAGTCACCATTGCACATTACCCTGCTCTGTTATTTCTTATTACTGCTTTATTCATGTTCATACTTGCATTGCTTATTATCATGTTTACATTATATACTTGATGTCATGACGCGCTGACGTCTGGGTTTTGCATGGCCCAGATTCCGTACCACTGTCGACGACCGAGCAGGAGTACTTCAGCCAGCAGGCTGAACTGTGAGTTCTTTAGGGTTTAGTTTATTTATTTTCATTTCATTTCCAGATGTGAGCCCGCTTTATGGGACGTATTGTTTATTCATTGTTTTGGATCATTAGCTTCCGCACTTATTGTTTATTGATTCTTGTTATTATGGATTTGGACATGTATTAGATTAGCTTATTATCTTGTTCTTGATATCCTTACAACCGTAATGTGACTGTGGATGGATACTTCCTACCCACAGGTAGCATGGTTGGCTATGTCACGTGCCCAATCTTGCGTACTCTGGGAAGCGGGGCGTGACATGGTTCTTTTGGTATCAGAGCCATAGGTTAATTGGGTTGATTCTTTGTAGTTGGGTATTGCACCCGATACGCGAATCATGATACCCGTGATTAGGAAACATGTCCTGCCACCTTGACCGTTTTACCGTCCTTGAATCATTCTTCCAGATCATGTCGACATGCAAACTTACTTTGCATTGTCAATTCGAAAACCCAATTTCTTGTTATCTCTAGGACTTAGGCGACTTGGGTGGAGTTAAGTAATTGCGGCTATGATACTGCGGCATAGCTACAATGCGGCACTCTATTTAAGTATCTTGGAGTTCTAGCCTTGATCCACATTCAGAATCTATCATCATGCTAATGTTGGGTGTTTTGAGTTCAGGATTATGACAGGTAAGAAGTTGAAGACGTACCAGAGGCGTGTGAATGAAGCCGCCATGCTTGGAGTGATAAGAGAAATGCTGGAAATCAAAGAAACAGACCGAGCTGATCCAGCAGCAAGCGGACTCGTTTCAGGAAGGTGTGCAGATCGTTCAGCAGTCTGTGAACAAGATTGGAACTAGACCAGTTGACCGAGTAGGGACCGTGGCAGAGTTCAGACGTGTGGGTCCTACTACTTTCACTGGTTTGGAGGAGCCATGCCAGCCGAGCAGTGGCTAGTCAGCACGGAGAATTCGCTGATTGCGGCACAGATTCCAGAGGACAAAAGAGTTGATGTGGTGCGCATTCAGTTAGTGGATTACGCCCGAGAGTGACGGCTTGTGGAGGAGACCCGCTTGCCCAAGCCGATCAGTTGGGCGAAGTTTTTCTAAGAACCCCCTGGAGAAGTTCTTCCCGCAGACTGCGCGGAGGAAAGGGAAGAAATTTATCGGACTAAGGCAGAATGGAGCAACCGTGGACGTGCATGCAGCGGAGTGGACGAGACTCAGTAGTCTCGCTGGACCTTTCGCGGCCAACGATGCAGACAGCAGTTGCGGTAAGGAAGCAGTTCTGTCGGGCCAGTCGAGTTTAGGGCTAGGCCGACAAACAGTGTTCTTGCGACTATGGAAGTGAATAGTAATGAAGAGCCGGCAGTTGTTCACGACTTTATGGATGTGTTTGCAGATATTTCGGGCTTACCGCCAAAGCGAGATGTGGAGTTCGCGATTGACCTTATTCCTGGTGCAGCGCCAGTATCAAAATCTTATTATCTGATGGCACCGGTGGAATTGGAAGAAGTTAAGAAACAAGTTGGTGAATTACTCGAGAAGGGATGGATTCGAAGCAGCAACTCACCTTGGGGAGCTCCAGTTCTTTTAGTAAAGAAGAAGGATGGCACGAGAAGGATGTGCATGGATTATCGAGAATTGAACCGGGTGACTATTAAGAACAAGTACCCGATCCCTCGCATTGGAGAGCTTTTTGAGCAGCTTAGTGGCGCGAGGGTGTTCTCGAAATTGGATTTGCGATCGGGATATCATCAGGTCCGAGTGAAAGCAGAAGGCATTTGCAAGACGGCGTTTCGAACTCGATATGGACATTTCGAGTATCTAGTGACGCCCTTCGGAGTGACTAATGCGCCGGCAATATTCATGGATTTGATGAACAGGATCTTTTCACCGTTCTTGGACCAGTTTATTGTGGTATTCATTGACGATATTCTGGTGTACTCGAGGAGTCCGGAGGAGCATGCTGAGCACTTAAGGATCGCACCGCAAACGCTGAGACAAGAGAAATTATTTGCGAAGATGAGTAAGTGTGAATTCTGGCTGGAAGAAGTGAAGTTTCTGGGGCATGTCGTGTCGGGCGATGGAATCGCCGTTGATCCCGAGAAGATTGCAGCAGTTCGAGATTGGCCTGTTCCAAAGAATGTTGCAGAGATAAGAAGTTTTCTTGGACTCGCCGGTTACTACAGAAGATTTGTGGAGAACTTCGCTCGTTTAGCTGAGCCGTTAACCAAGCTTACGCGTAAGGAGGTACCGTTTGTTTGGACAGATGGATGTGCATTGGCCTTCGAGACGTTGAAGCAGAAGTTGATAACCGCCCCTATCCTAACCGTACCGGATGATTCAGGAGGACTGGTGATTCACAGCGACGCATCTGGAAAAGGATTGGGATGTGTTTTAATGCAGAATGGGAAAGTCGTCGCTTACGCATCGAGACAACTGAAGACTCATGAGAAGAACTATCCGACTCATGACTTAGAGCTTGCAGCCGTGATCTTCGTCCTGAAGATTTGGAGACACTACCTTCTGGGCGAGAGAGTTGAAGTCTTTACGGATCACAAGAGTTTGAAATACGTGTTCACGCAGAAGGAGTTGAACATGAGGCAACGCAGATGGTTGGAGCTGATGGCCGACTACGACCTTGATCTTAAGTACCATCCGGGAAAAGTTAACGTCGTGCCAGATACGCTAAGTCGGTTACCGGCAATTCAGGTATTGACCGCACAGAGAGAGATCATTACGGATTTTCGGAGATTCGACTTGGAGGTTGTGCTACCCCATGCTACAGGACAGTTGATGCAGTTGCAAGTACAGTCGTCCTTAGTTGAGAAGATTAAAGCGACACAATCGCAGGATCCTAGACTGCAAAGGTTTCGAGAGCAGGTTGAAGCCGGACTACGAACAGATTTATTGATCCACGAAGATGGTTCGTTGAGGTATGGTAGCCGTGTGTGTGGGCCAAAAGGGGATGTGCGTGAAGAGCTTATGAAGGAGGCACACAATTCAGTTTACTCTGTACATCCAGGAGGGACAAAGATGTACCAAGATATTCGACAGCATTTCTGGTGGGAAGGCGTGAAACGGGAAATCGCTCGCTTCGTGGCTAAGTGCTTGGTATGTCAGCAAGTCAAGGCTGAACACCAAAGGGTTGCTGGTTTGTTGCAACCACTTCCGATTCCTTAATGGAAGTGGGAACATATAACCATGGATTTCGTGACGGCTTTACCGCGGAGTCCAAAGGGCAACAATGTTGTATGGGTGATTGTCGATCGGTTGACCAAGGCAGCTCACTTTATTCCTTTTCGGGTTGGTCAATCGACGGAGACTTTGGCAGAGCGGTACATGCAGGAGATTGTCAGATTGCATGGAGTACCGGTAAGCATCGTGTCCGACCGGGACACTCGGTTCTTGTCGCACTTTTGGAGGAGTTTACAAGAAAGTTTGGGGACTCGATTGAAGTTTAGCACAGCTTATCATCCTCAGACTGACGGACAATCAGAGAGAACGATCCAGACCCTTGAAGATATGTTGAGGGCTTGCATGTTGGACTTCAAAGGTTCTTGGGAAGATCATCTACACCTGGTGGAGTTTTCGTACAACAACAGCTTCCAAGCAACTATTCAGATGGCCCCGTTTGAAGCACTGCATGGTCGTAAGTGCCGTTCACCGGTTTGTTGGGATGATGTTGGTGAACGAAGGTTACTAGGACCAGATTTGGTGGTGCAGACAGTCGAGAAGGTGAATACAATCAGAAAGCATATGAAGGCAGCTCAAGACAGACAGAAGAGTTGGGCCGACACGTCAAGAAGACCTCTAGAGTTCGCCGTGGGCGTTTTGGTATTCCTGAAGATATCACCGACTAGAGGGGTGATTCGCTTTGGAAGTCGGGGAAAGCTTAGTCCCCGGTTCGTTGGACCCTTCGAGATTCTGGAGCGTGTTGGATAGGTATCTTACAGGTTGGCGTTACCACCGTCATTAGCAGGAGTTCACGATGTGTTTCATGTGTCTCAACTACGGAGGTATGTTCGTGATGAGACTCATGTCTTGGACCATTCGGAGTTGACCGTTCGGGAGGACCTGACTTTTGAGGAGCGACCAGTCGAGATCAAGGATCGAAGAGAAAAGGTTCTTATGAACAAGGTTATCCCCCTTGTGCTAGTTTCTTGGAGTAATCGATCGCATGGAGAATCCACTTGGGAGCGAGAGGACGAGATCCGGCAGAAATTCCCTCATCTTTTCCAGTAGTTAGCTATCTTGTATTCTTGGAATTTCGAGGACGAAATTCTTTTTGTAGTTGGGTATGATGTAACACCCGAGCCCAATAATACTATTTCTGTTACTGGTTGAGTGTTTGGTATTGCTCATTTCATTTATCTTGCTTGTTTGGTTCTTATTGCACAATTTTAACCGGCTAAGTCATTCTGCATATAACAAATTTTAGCACCCAAAATAAAATTGAAAATATTCTTCTTGGCCTACTTGACACCCTTAGCCTCGTGGTAGCGTCCGTGCATTGTATTCTCGTCCCGTTCAGTGAAACGGGCGAGTTTGGATGGCTACGTGCACGTGCGTGTGTCCGTTTTGGGAGTATGCTTTTTAATCATAAAACATTTCATTTTAAAATTTGGAACCCGCCTAAAATCCTATTATTTGAATTTCGAATTTTTGGACCCAACCCGGGCGCAATTTGGAAATGTTTCATTTGGCGCCAAAATCCTAAATTTTAATATTATTAAAACCATCGCATATATTTTTCTAACTAACCTGATATCTTACTGTTCATTACCTATCTTTTAAATCTTTAAGTTAACCATATAATATTTTTACAATCTTTATATCCTTCTTAATTTATTCTCTCAGCCAATCGCAACCTCCCCTTTAACCCCGTGGGCCCCACTTTCTCTCTCTCTCTCCACTTTTTCCTCTCTCTCCCTCTCCCTCATATATTCTCTCGTACTTCTCTTTATCATTTTTCTCTTCTTGCTTCATGTCTCATTTCTCATTTCTTTTAACTGTTCTTTTGTTGCCGGAATTCCGTCGTGCCGGTGACGTTTCTCGACGTTCCAGCGAGATACCCCGACCCGTGTGGTTCCTTTGTTCGTCGTTTGGGTTCATTCCGTGAACCGTGCGCCGTCGCGAGTTTTCCCTGCCGACGGTTAACGTTCCGTTTTCCCGATTCGCGACCCATCGAGGCAAGTTAATCTTGCTACATGCTATATACTTTTATAATCTTCATTTTATAATATTATACATTTGAAAATCTTATAGTTTACATATGAAATGTCGTTGAAAAATCGGATATGACAAATCTGAAATTTACTGTACACCTTATCTTATAAAATTCATTATAAATCATAGAAAAATCATTAGGATACGTTCTTTAGTTCGTTACGAAGCTAATTCAGAATACTATAACTCTATGAAATATTTACTTGCAAAATAAATTGTTTAATTAACGTAAAATGCAAATGAACACGTCTCTAAGCTGCTGTCCAGGGAAATTCCAGCAGCAAACTTTCAACTTTGAATATTCATAACTTTTTGTAGGGATAACCTGAGATGCTTATACTTATAAAACTGAAAACCTTATTGAATTATCTTTGTTTTGGTATAAGACACGTCTCTTTTGGAGAACGTTTGTTATTTTTAAGCTATTTTACAAATTAGGGTGACGCTGAATTTCTGAACGGAACCTTCTTGTGCATGGTTAATCAATACAGCTTTTATAGTTACTAATCGCTTGAATATGCTATCCATATTAATATTATTATATAAATATTTATATCACATATTGCTTAGTTGTACATCCCACACTACCATTTTATAGTTTTATAACTCTTCGAATACCCGTTTGCATCCATCGCATTTAAGATAAATATAATTGCATCCATAGATCACATTACTACATAATAATGTGATATTAATACTCCATGTTTAATAAATTGCATCCTAATTAATATTGGAACTATAAATGTAACCCTAATCAATAACTGTGCATCCATATCCTTGAAATTATATCTATTTGCCTATCATATTACATGTTCCAGTTTATTGTTCTAATAGTACTCATGCTTGTTTATTTATACACATGTTTATGATAGTTTGATTATGAGCACCCACATGACATCTTGTGCTTCCTGACATGACCTGTTACACTTCCTACTTGACATGATATGGTACCGTACACTCTTGACATGACATGACACCTTTATACATTACCTGACCTGTTACCTGATCTCATGCCTAATGCCGACAAACCTGACCATTCCCGCTGTCTATCCAGACAGACCTACTTTTACTCGACCTTGTGTTGGCATTAGTCCTTGACTACTGAATACCTGACCTGACATACATAGCTTGGGGGTATGGGGAAATCAAAGGTGAAACCGACTTGTAACTCAACAGTTCGATACTTGTTCTGATCAGTCTTACGGGTTTGGCCAGCTCCGGAGTGTTGATGCTGACATCACTCATCTATCCTACTACCTTTTACTGCTTAGCGGCACGTCTCGGATTCAGCCCCGAGGATCATGACCGTGGTCCCGGGCATGCACGGGATACTATTGAGTTACATCGACGATTCATCAATTGGTTTCAAAGACTATAGAGTAGAAACCTGATAGGACAGTTTAGTCACCATTGCACATTACCCTGCTCTGTTATTTCTTATTACTGCTTTATTCATGTTCATACTTGCATTGCTTATTATCATGTTTACATTATATACTTGATGTCATGACGCGCTGACGTCTGGGTTTTGCATGGCCCAGATTCCGTACCACTGTCGACGACCGAGCAGGAGTACTTCAGCCAGCAGGCTGAACTGTGAGTTCTTTAGGGTTTAGTTTATTTATTTTCATTTCATTTCCAGATGTGAGCCCGCTTTATGGGACGTATTGTTTATTCATTGTTTTGGATCATTAGCTTCCGCACTTATTGTTTATTGATTCTTGTTATTATGGATTTGGACATGTATTAGATTAGCTTATTATCTTGTTCTTGATATCCTTACAACCGTAATGTGACTGTGGATGGATACTTCCTACCCACAGGTAGCATGGTTGGCTATGTCACGTGCCCAATCTTGCGTACTCTGGGAAGCGGGGCGTGACAGTCTGGATGAGGAAGTTCATTTCTGAACTTCAGGTGGTTCCGTCCATTGCCAATCCAATACCTTTGTATTGTGATAACAATGGGGTTGTAGCATTAGCGAAGGAACTAAGGTCCCATCAGAAATCCAGGCATATCTTAAGGTGGTTTCACCTGATCAGGGAGATCGTGGATCGTCGGGAGATCGAGATACGAAGAGTGGACACAAAAGACAACACGGCAGATCCATTCACCAAGGCCATCCCTCAAGTGCAGTTCGAGAGGCTGTTTGAGATGTTAGGCATGTGGTACGCCAGCAACTGGATCTGGTAGAGACAGTGGGTACTCATTGCGCCAATTATAGGCCTTAGTGCAAGTGAGAGATTGTTAGATATATATGCCCTAGAGGCCTTCATTGTATAGGATGCTAGAGATATGTATGTACATGATAGTCTTGCTTGATATGATAGTACGCTATTTAGTTTGTCTTTATCTTAACGTATGATATATTTTACTTGGTATTTATATATACATATTGATAAAGCCCAGAGGGTGTTTGCCTGACTACCGGCGTTGTGATGGCAGTCATACTTGTGGGAGCTGGATAGTCAATAGGCACATCCTTAGATGTCCCTGGTTGCAGGAGTATCAAGACTGGGCATCGATACTCCGGAGTAAACTAGTGTATACATATCTAGACCCTGAGGAGGGGTGATGGACTGGTCCTGCAGCCATTAGTGGAGTGCACCTAAGATTGTATACAGATGCTCACTGGGTGTGAGTACACCGAATAGGACTCGCCGAGAACTGACTGGATGGTATTATACCTAACGTCAGATGGCAGTTCTCAGGTGACATGTGTGCAGATAGTCCGTTGACTTAAGGTCGTCATTTGTCTCGTGTGAGTTCCCACTGTGCTTTGATTACTACCCTACCACGATTCAAAGGAGTCGTGCAAACAGGTTTTAGTTGGGCACAATCCCGAGCCACGTGGAGGCAGTGAGTGACTATTAGGGATTCGTCTCTCCCAGTATAGGGAGTTGATATCGCACGGTGATCGGTTGGTCATTACCATAAGTCCCTGGCCAGGGCTGATTGAGAATTGCTAATGGAGTGATCAGTAGATTCTTGGATGGTCTTGAGCCATGCCGACACGACTTGTACGGTTATTAGGGGTCTGACGTCCACCACCTCCCTAGACCATACATGCGATACTCTTAGACGAACAGACCGGACTGCGCGGATATTTTCACGGACAGGCTCAGTAGGATTTCGGATGGGTTTCCTCATCGGCTTTCTTATCGACAACTACCTGGGGACCGTTACGTACAGCTAGTGCCGCTTGCGGTCTGTGGTTAAACCCACTGCCAGCGTAGTAGTCGAGTCTTTAGAGTCCCACACAGAGATTTCTTAACTCCAGGCGAAATGATATAGAGGTCGTACGGTTTTACGACAAAGGGTTCGGACGCATACGTGTTTAAACGCACGTACGACATTCGGACAGTTTTTACTAGCCGGTTTTGGTTTAAGCCCGATTCTAGTATCGGGTTATTGGATTTATACAGTCTAAAGTTTTTCCGTGTTTTCACGGATGCGAGGGGCGTTTTCGTAATTTTCCGGGAAGCTTCTAGAAGGATGGTGACTAAGGGGGTTAAGGTGGCATTTTCATTAAATGCAAATTGTGACTCATTTGTGTGATTCACTATGTCATTAATGCATCATTTATTGCTTAATGACTCACATAGTGAATCACTCATATTGAATTAATGAAGCATGGTGAATAATCATTTATATTCATTTATTTGATAATTCATAATGTTTTATATATTCAAGTGAGAAGCTTTTTCATTCTCATTATCATCTCCACCTTTTCTCTCCTTAAGTTCACTCCTTCTTAAAACCCTAATCCTACCACTCATGAGTTGAGACCAAGGATTAGGATAGACTAAACACTCCATAACCTAACTCTACATCATCTTAGTTACTTTGATTAGCAACTAGAGAAACTAAGTAACCTCAAGTTTAGAGGTAATAACTTGGATTAGGGTACTCGGGTGGATCGTCTATTACGGAAAGGAGGCCGAGAAGGTTGTAGAGATCACAAAGACGAAGGACTAAAATCATTAGGTGTAATCTCTTTACATAGTAGCTAAGAACTCTATGGTTGTTGTTAATTATCGTTTAGAAAAGATCTTCGGTTAGTCGATGTTTACATACAAAACAAGATCGTTTTTCATATTTCCGCCTCCCCGCAACTCGTGGGGTGTTGTACATCGACTTACAGTCTATATGTTTCTTGACCCGTAAGGGACGATGGTTGATCCCATAACCATTGGTATTTAACACCAAAGATTGTATACAGGTGCTCATTGGATGAGTTACACTGGACAAACTCTTCAAGAACTCCTAGATGGTATTATAACAATCATGAGATAGCATTTCTCTTGCGACATGCGTACATGGTAGTCCCTAGACCCAAGATCGCCGTAATGTCTCATGTATGTTCCCACTGTACTTTGATTACTACCCTACCATTTCTTTAAAGAGCCGTGAAAACATATTTTAGTTGGGTACAGTCCTGAAACACATGGAAGCAGTGAGCGGTCGAGAGAATTCGTCTCTCCCGGTATAGGGCACAGTGCATAGCTGGCTATGACCATAAGTTCTTGGCCAAGACAGACGAGATTTACTGATAAGTGTTATCAGTAGTTACTCTGGTGGTCATGAGCTTGACGTCGGCATGACTTATCGAGTTATTGGGAGTCTGACGCTTTCCACCTCCCAAATCTGGTATGCGACAGTCTTAGACGAAAAGACCAGACTGTATGGTGAGTGTCACTGATATGCTCTAGCAGGGTACAGACGAGCTTGCTTTTCAATCGGGTTTTCGTTCAATACCTGGGTTTCCGTTACGCACAGCTAGTGCCGCTGATGTGCTTGTAGAATTAACCCGGTAGGTAATTGATCTGAAAGTGTTTCGAGTCAATCGGATATGATGTTGACCTACTGCCGGTGTATTTTTGAGTCTTTAGAGTCCCACATGGAGATTTCCCAGCTCAGGTGAAATGATATAGAGCACGTATGGTTATGGGTGCAGGAGTTCGGTCAAACACATGTATTTGATACACGTAGTTTAATCGAACGTTTATACTAGCCGACTCTTGTTGAAGCCAAATTATTAAATCAAGTGTCATTCATTTATTAATTATATATATATATATATATATATATATATATATATTCTAGTATCTTGCTCGCTTTGTTTTTTCACTCTCTCTCTCTCTCTCTCTTTATTATTTGTATATGATATAAATAGTATTCTTTATATGTATTTGATAAATATAACTTGTGTTTATGAGATGCATATGGGAGATAAATGATATTATATCTTTTTCTTTATTAAGAAATTAAGATACGAGTCATTTTGATTGTGGAAAGTGTAAAGACAAGTGGAGGGTGCATGCGTCTTTCATTTTTTAAACGAATGAAACTTATCATCTCAATCTCTACACTCTTTCATATTGATTTCTAATCTTACACTTCTCTCTCATCCATGAAGAAAAAAAGGAAGAGGTTGAGAAGAGAAAAGAGAGGCTTTCATGAGTGATAAAAATGGTGAGCAAAATTCTCTACATCTCTTGTTAATCATCCCTAGTAAATTTGATTAGTGGGTTGCTACATGATAATGAAGATAGAGCCTAAGTTGTGCTATCTCACATGGATCATCTTCGGCAAAGTCGGTTGGCGACCAAGCTCGATCCGGAGCATTCGGAGCTTAGCCGGAGTCCAAGGAGAGCTGGACAATGTACTACAAAGGTTGTATTCTCCTTGTTCTAGCTCTTTTTGTTGTTTGCAAGCTTTGTGTCTATAGTAGATTCTAGGGTTAGGATGTTTTGCTCACTAGAAATTTTCGTTTGTCGATTCCACTACGTCCTAAAACCTGTCTAGCGCATACGTCCTTATAATGTTTTACCTAGAGATTAATTAATTAATATATAGATATATATTAAGATTTAGATTAATCTCCAAATCTCCACCGCAACCGGCCCCTCACCAATTCATATGGTCATTAGAATTGAACCCACATACACCGCACGTGTTCAACTAATAGGCTTTTGAGCTCTTGATCTTGGGCTCCAAATTTGCAATCAGTTTCAACAATATCTTATTAGCGACACATGCTAAAAACAATAAAACAGAGACATGCATCTGAAGAGGAAGAGCCAGACGTCTGCAAAAGAAACAGACGTATGAAGAATAGGAGCCAGACGTCTGAACATGATTCTTTGACAAATAACAGAGAACACGTAGATGTCTGAAGCCTACTGGTCAGACGTTTGCTTAAGACGAACACAGCTGTTGCGTATCTAAATTTAGTAAATCGGATTTTACCAAATTATGGTTATAGAAAGATTCTGTTTTGATTTTATTTTCCATGATGTAATTGTATAAATATACTGAAAGTCTCAATACAAAATCAACCATGTTCAAAACCCTAAACTACATCTTCTTCAAGACTCTTATATGGAATCGGAGCCTTACGATTAAAAGCTCAATTTTTGATCTATGGTATCCTCTCAAAACTCAATTCTCATCATCACCAAATTCCCTTTTCCAACAAAACTATCCCACGTAAATTTCACTGTGTGGAGATTCCAAATCCAATCGGCCCTAATTGGCCACGATCTTCTTGGTCACATCGACAGATCCAAATCCCCTCCTATGAGAACTATTGCCGACGTCAACGACAACACAAAGCGTGTTGAAAATCCAGACTACCATCAATAGTACTGTAAAGATCAACTCATCCTCAACGCTGTCCATGGCAGCCGTGTCAAGACAATCCAGCCTCATATCTTCTCTGTTTCCTCATCTAAGGAAGTATGGGATTGACTTGTTACTTTTCTTGCGAATAAATCTCGTTCACGAGGTATGCTGCTCAAGGAACGCCTTATCAATAATTAACATGGCTCACGCTCGATAAATGAGTACCTACAAGATATGCGATCCATTTCCGACGATCTCGCTCTATCCGACCACCCTCTTCCTGAAGGTGACCTTGTTTTCTAAGTCCTCACTGGCCTCCAATATGAATTCAAAGAAGTCGCAGCTGGTATCCGAGTCCGTGACAACTCCATCACCTTCGAATAGCTCTATGAAAAACTCATAGACTATGAACGCCATTTGAAGAAGGAAGATACATGTGCGTCACTCTCTTGCGCAAGCGCCAACTATGCCAACCAACCCAATCGCACCTCCTATCGCCCTCCTCAACAACGTAGCAGCATCTCCTACAATCGCAGCGCCTACAACAACAACTTCACTCGCAACAACAATAATAATCAGTATTCCGGCTCACGTAACAACAACTCACCCCGTTCCAACTCATACTGCAACTTCTGCAAGCGTCCCGATCACAACACCAAAAATTGTCGTCAATTCACTCGATTTCTTTGTGAGAACGCAGTGTAAACCAATTAACCGCAACACCCGGTGCAGACGCTCCCTCAACCTGTGGCAAACAACACAAACATGCCCGCTTCCTCCTCCTGGATATTGGACACCGGTGTTTCTCATCTCGTTACGTCCGATATTGGGACTCTTCACAGCTATACCGATTATGGTGATTCCGATGAGATCAACATAGGTGATGGTTCAGGTTTGAAAATTTCTCACATCGGTAAAACAACACTGCACTCATCCCAAAAACCTTTTATTTTAGACAATGTCCTTTATGCACCATCTATTACTCAAACTTTAATTTCTGTAGCTAAATTTTGCAAATCAAATAAAATCTCACTTGATTTTTTTCCCTCTTATTTTTTTGGTGAAGGATCTTCGCACGGGGGCATCTTCTTCGCGGGGATAGCCATAATGATGTCTACTACTTCCCACACTCCATCCAAGCTCAAATTCATGCTACTTCCAAATCAGAAATAAGTGAGTGGCACTGCCGTCTTGGTCATCCCTTCATCCGAATCCTTCAGTCTGTTGTTAAAACAACTAAGTTATTGTCTAATGTCTTGATCGTTAATGATTTTCAATACAATTCTTGTGATTGCAATAAAAGTAATAAATTTCTTTTATCTGAAAATTCCCTTCGTGCTTGTTTACCGCCGAAAACGGGAGACGGATCTGGGATGGATCGTCTCGCCTGAATTTAGGGGCAGATGCTATTTGGATTTATCCGTCCACCTTTCCGAAGGTGTCAAGTTGATTTATGGCGCCGTGTATCGGAGGTTTGGACTGATGCGGCCGTTGTAGCAGACTTCGTCAGTTTCCCTCTCTTTTGTGAGGGTTTTTTTGATTGTGGGGACGCTCTTCCCTGCAGGCGCAAGCCCCTGTAGTTAATTACGTTACCGCGTAGCGATAACCACTTTCTCCTGCTCCAAAAGGTCGCTTCGTGTCATGTGTGTTTGTTCTATTTTTGGTTGCCCGTGGATTGTATACGGAGACTAATTTATGTTGTCGCCCGTAAGGCGTGGATTAGTCCAAATCCGCATATTCTTATATTTGGATTTGGGTTGGTTTAAGGATCGTTAATCTCGTTTGAGATTAAGACCAACTTAAATGTTTGATGAGGATACGTTAGTCTAATTTTAGACTAAGATCTACTCAACAGGATTTTGGGATCATTCAGACCCAACAAAAGAGCATTTGGGCTATATTGCTTTAGTTTACGTTACGGTCCGTCGTTAGTTTAAGGACGTTGCAGTCCATAGCTAGTTTAAGGACGTTGCGGTGTGTATTGGGATGTGCTCATTGGTTTGGGAGTGCACTAAAGAGTTGTTGGTTGTCGGGACCCTCCACCTCTCTGAAGACGTTGAAGAATTACAACGACATGTATCAAAGGTGCGAAAAGATGTACCTTTGAACCAAATTCCAAATTGAGGGGAGAGACTATGGTGGACCATCTAAGAATCATTAGTCATTTTTGGACGACTAGGATTAACTTAGGATATGTGTGATGGACATCGTTCTGGTCAATTAGTTTGGGAAGTCATGAGCATAGGGCTCAGTCTATTTAGAGATCCAAGACATTTTAATCTCAAGAGGACTTAGCCAATTTGGGGCTGAAGTTGGCTTCTTATAGTGTTAAACACTAATATATGCTCGGTGCTCACATGCTCCCATGTGACTCTCTAAAGCAGTATTAAATACTGAAATTTGGGGTGCTCACGTCCGGCACATGAGGCACCTGAAAGTTGGCACTGTGCCCTTGGGTTCGAATCCCCATCTGTATATAAGTGTTTAAACACTTAATTCTTGTGGCCATCACGTGTGGGCATGTGAGGCGCCCCAAAGTTGGGCACTGCCTTTTCGGATTTATTCCCTCTTCCTTTTATAAGTGCTATGCACTTTGCTCATATAATGCTCACGTACGAACACGTGAGGTGCTCAAAATGTGAGCGCTGTCTTTGGAATTTTCCTTTTTTCCATAAGTGTTAAGCAACTGTTTGGGGGTCACGTGGGAACACGTGAGGCGATCCCAGTTCTTCCTTTTTGTTCCTCAGAGGCGCTCACGAAGGAACACGTGAGCCTTTGTTATATAACGTTGAACACTAATGAATCACCAGTCTGTTCTTTTATATGTATGAAAATTTTGAACTGAGCTTTGAGAATTTCATGTCCTTTTCTTTATAGGAATTAAATTCTTTTACAGGGTTAAACCTTAGTTTTATCATAGGAATTAAATTCCTGTATACTTTTGGAACAATTAAATTCTTTGGACTTAGTTCTTTCCCCTAAGTTTTGAATCTGCATAACAGAATCTTCCCGGTGAGAATTAAATTCTCAACTTGTGGGGAGATCTGCTTCTGCAGACCTCAACCAGAGGAAGAACTAAATTTTTTTTTTGAAGGGTTAAACCCTTAGAGAGAAAATAATTTTTGTACTTTCTTCTTACCTAGAATTTTTGTTTAAGAAGGGGATTTTCTTTCTCTAGAGAATTGAATTCTCTTTTTTTCTTTTTGTTTTGTTTCTCAAAGCTTATCGGGGGGTCTCTCTGTACAAGACTTGAAGTCTTGGATCCTTTATATAGTAGAAGCAAGTTTGTTGATTTAGTTAAAGAAATCTCTCATTGAGAGACCTTAATTGATTTGGGGATTTTATCCACCGTTGGATCTTTGATCCAAGGACTTCTGTTTTATAGAAGATATTTTTCTTGTTTTTAACAAGATTAGGGAAATACTCTCCTATACAGAATTTTTTTCTGTAGATAAGTGATTTTTAATCACCATTGGATTTTTTAATCAACGGTACTCTGTTTTACAGAGAGTAATCTTTCTTGTTTAGAAAGATTTAAGGAAATAGTTTCCAAATAGGGTTTTGATATCTTTATTTAGAATTTAATTCTATCAGCTCAAAAGGTGTTTAGGACCACTCACGTGTAGCACGTGACCCCCACTGAGTTAAACTTGTTTGTTTATACGCAACAGCCTAATAGGGCATCACGTGATAATACGTGATCTTCTCTGGCCTGCTATTTGTTTTAATATGGCGCCTATATACTTTGTATATAGATGCTCACGTGCTTGCACGTGAGGCTCGATTTCAGCCTGTCGATTGTTTAAGCGCGGCACTTATAATCTTTGTTCATAGGCGCTCACGTGTGGGCACGTGATGCTCTATTTGTGGGAAATTTTCCCATCGCTTTTTTCTCTCTTTCTTTTCTTTTCTCTCTTTTTTTATGAGCGAACAAATGCCCCCACAGCGTTGTTCTTACTTGGTTTGCACGTGAGTGCAACGCTGTCACCCTTACAGTCGTTGGATCTGCCTAGGGAAACGAGGAGATGAACCGCTCTCGTCATGTCTTATAAATGCAAGGGTCATGTCTTTGGAAAGCCACTATTCTTTCATCTTCTTCTTTCCTTGTTTTCCTTGAGAATTTAATTCTCTTCTTCAGAGCTTAGTTCTCTCCCCATTGAAATTTCAGAGTTAAACTCTGTCAGAAAGAACCTTTTTAGGTAAAGATCTTGAACGACAAAGAAACCCTTTTCTTTCATTCTTTTTTTTCTGGATTTTAAATCCACCATAAGGGCTTTGCTCTCTTCTGAAACCCATCTTTTAGAGATCTAAAAGACGTAATCTTTGAGTAATAAACCCCAATGTCTTCGAAGATTGGGAATTTCTCCTCTGATCTTTAAGGATTCATGGCATTTTAATTCTATTTTTCGTTTCCCCATCATGGGGATTTCTGGAATTTAATTGCACTGCTTAAAAGGAATTTAATTCCTCATCAAAGTGCTTAGCTCTGAAAGATCAAGAGGGCCCTTCGGGAATTTCATTCCCTTGTGTTCTTGAGAATATTTTCATAGGGTTTTATCCTATTTGCACAAATTTAGATTTGTTGGGTATTTTAACAGGATTTGTTTTTTCTATGAGGATGTCAAGAGTTGTTTAAACTCCAGTGCCTGCTTAATGAGAATCTTTTTTGATTCTTACAATGATTATCATGTCTCATCATTGGTGAGCCGCCATATTAATTTTGTGGGGTCCATTAGTTTTGCAATCAGTGGTCCCATGGAACAAACTTCCTGTCGTTTCCTTCAGTTATTTTATATATATATATATATATATATATATATATATATATATATACAGGTTTCATTAATGGTTTTTCTTTCCATTATTTCAGGAACAATGGCTTCTCTTCCCTACTTTCCTTATACTCGCTTAGAAGCCGCTTTTCCGCAATCGCCATCGGATGAGGAAGCTATGGCAATGATCAGGGCCCATGATAGGGACTGTACCAGTTTGCTGTTATGGGAAGTTTGGTATGGTCACATCATCCAAGGCCACCGCAGCTTTACTTATGGGGTGTCAACAGAACCCTTCCACCCAATATCATTGATGGAGCCCCCGCAGACCGCTTATGCGGTGGAGGCGGCTAATTTGACTCCTACTGGCTGGCTTGAGCCTTCAAAAACCGGGATACCCAACCAACCCTTGCCGGCTATAGATATCTTGGGGCGCCACATCTGTCAAGGTGAAGCCTAACCCTGGAGAAAAGTTTATAAAGTAGGGGATACCCCTCGCTACCCAGTAGGTTATCTTCCCTGGGCTCGATTTGTTCTTTCCGCCCACCGTGCACGGTTGCAGAAGGTTGGGCTATATCAAGCGGTGTACGCGTCTCCTTTTCATTACCAGGCCCCTCACATCTAGTGGGTTAAAGCTTTTCTGAACCAATGGAATCTTCCTACCAACACCTTCTTGCTAGGGGATCGTAAGGTCTCGATTTCACTGGAAGAGTTCTGCGAGATCTCCGGATTGCCGATCACGGGAAAGCATTATGAAGAGTTGCTGCCTCCCGATGAGTACGTATTCACGACCGTACCTGCTATGCTTGACGGCCCGACGACTGAAAACGCCGTCCGTCATAAGTATCCAAGTCTAATCACGGCTCTGGGTATTTTTGAGAAACTGTTCGCGTCGTCAGAGGGGCAGGGCGTCACCTTTGAGAGCTTCATCGCTTTCTTTATCCGTGGAGACGCTTTATCCAAAGAATCTCCAAAGTTTGCGAACATTGACGACCCCTTTAGGTTTGGGCTGACCAAACTGCCGGCCAAAGAGGAAGAATTGCCGAAATTTTATATTCCGATCTCATCGGCCGTGTCCTTCGATGCGATTGCGGCCCCTGGCATGGACGAAGAGACCTTCTTCATCGGCTTCATCAACCTTTGGCTCAGTTGGTTCGTCATACCGACGCATCGACGCTTTATAAGAGCCTCCGTCTTTTACCCCTCTCATCGCGTAGCTGAAGGGGCACTGTTGGGGTAAAAATTTACACCCCGGTTGACCAAGTCAAAATCAAAGTCAACCCCAAGCCAAGCGGGCCCAAGCCCAGATCCAGTGGGCCCATGCCCGGGTCGAGCCCGAACATGAAGCGGCCGGCCTCCCCCCCACGCCAAGATAAAAAATTTTGTAATAGACAATTTTTGTTGTATTTATTTTATTTTATTTTATGGATAAATGTAAGAAAAATAGGCATAAAGCCAAATTTTGTAAAGCCCATGGCTTACGTGCAAAAAGAAATGGCACATGAGCCATGGGGTGGGCAAAATGCCATTTTGTGAAGCCCAAAGGGGCTATGTGTAAAGTGTATAGCCTATAAAGGTAAAAGATAATGAAAATATCTCATAACTTTTTCTCTCTCCAGAAATTTTCTAGATCTGAGATCTCTTCCTCCTTCCTCAAGGTTCTAAAACCTTCATTTTCCTTTTGAATTAAATCAAGAGTTTAACTCTTCCTTTTCTAAAAATAAGTAGATTTCCACCACAAAACCTACGAAGGGGAGCTCGGATCTCCAATCAGATCTCGAAAAGGGGAGGCTTTTAAGACTCATCCCATTTTTCTCCAAGATCCCGCCGGTCAAGAGCAAGAAGAAGGAGACCCATCTCCAAAAATCTAACTTTGGACAGACCCAAGGCTCAAAAGAAGAGCAATAAATCCCCAGGAGTTTAACTCCTTTCTAAAGTTGCTGGAGTTTAACTCCATAAATTAATTTCTGTTGGAGTTTAACTCCATAAATTTGTTTCTGTTAGGAGTTCAACTCCAAAAGTTCCCTTAGGAGTTCAACTCCCCAGCCTAGGGGCTAGGCTTCCCTTTCCGCGGGTTTTTTCCGCGGTCACGTGTGCCCACGTGACCCCAGGGCGCTAAGGCGTCCATCGGTCACGTGTGTGCACGTGACCCCGGGGCGCTAAGGCGTCCATCGGTCACGTGTGCGCACGTGACCCCGGGGCGCCAAGGCGCCCATCGGTCACGTGTGCGCACGTGACCCCGGGGCGCCAAAGCGCCCATCGGTCATGTGTGCCCACGTGACCCTTGGGGCGCCAAGACGCCCATCGGTCACGTGTGCCCACGTGACCCCTGGGGCGCCAAGGCGCCCATCGGTCACGTGTGCCCACATGACCCCTGGGGCGCCAAGGCGCCCATCGGTCACGTGTGCCCACGTGACCCCGGGGCGCCAAGGCGCCCATCGGTCACGTGCGCGCACGTGACCCTGGGCATTAAGGCGCCCACCTGCCGTGCGAGCGTCCTTTAGACGCCATTTTGTTTTCTTTTCCCCTCGTTTTACGTGCACTCCCTAACAAAATCCCTTCTGGAGTTTAAACCTTTTTAAAATATATACATATATATATTCTTTGGAGTTTAACTCCACAATAAAGTTCTATTTTAGGAATTTAATTCCGCATAAAATTCTTTTAGGAGTTTAACTCCATTTAAAATTCTTTGGAGTTTAACTCCACAATAAAATCCCTTTTGAAATTAAGCTCCACTTTTAAAAAAAAGGGGGGGTAAGGAAAACATACACAGACTCCACGACACTGTCTTCCGTTAGAAAAAATTTCTAACGGGGCGCTGCCCCGCATCCCGCAAGGGGGCTGCTAGCCCCCTTGACCCCCAGCCCGCTATCCGGGTAGCGGGACCCCCGTAAAAACTCTGCGGGCCCCCCGATATTTCCAAAACCCCTTCAAAACACGATACTGCATATTGAATTCGCATGACCGGTTTAACCCGTTAATCGGAGGTTCCTTCGCTCCAAATGCGAGGGGTAATTAACGGCAGCTTAGTCCGCGGTTGCCGGAGATTCGGATCCCCACAATCAATAAACCCCGGCCTACCCTAGGCAGGGGGAATCTGTAATGCGCCTGACAAGCGCGCGCGTATTCCCATCTCAATGGGGTGACGAAAAACACCCTACAGATTCTGGCACGCCCGGTGGGACTATCTCTCCTCCCATATCTCGGGTTAAGCGTTCATGCGAACTCATTTAACATATACGCCGATGTTTGTACTGAAATAATTTCTTTCTTTCGTGCAGCAATCAACTTTCAATGACGATGTCTCCCAAGACGAATTCGGCTTACGACGCGACCCCGATCTCGTACGTAGTCAAGATCAATGCCCGCGTGGTTCTTCCCGCAAGCCTCAGTCGACAGTGCGAGGAACCGCCCCACCAGTTTGGCTCCGTCATCATCTACCCTGCCGGAAGCGCTCATCTGGCGGAGATCCCGGCGGAACAGGTGGCCAAGCCGGTCTCAAGGGGTAAGAGGCCAAATGTTGTGATCGCCAAGGCACCACAACCGAAACTTAAGACGGTATCTGAACGATTCTCTGGTGCTCCAGCACGGGGCAAGAACTTCGGTACAAAGGGCAACATCAAATGTTGCGGACGAGCTCAGGAGATGACTCCAACAAATGCACAATCGAGCGTATCTCCAAGGCCTTTCATCGCCCGGTCTGCGGCGTCTTCCCAAAGAGCCGAAGTCTGCCAGGTGCTTAGAACAGAAAAGTTAAGGCAGAAGCGGCTCAGGTATCGAGTGAACAAGAGGGCCAAGGCTTCAGCCAAATGGAATTGTGGGAAGTTCCAAGTGCAGGGTTGCCCCGCGACAACGGCTGAGTCGGACGTGAGAATCAGCAATTCCTTCGAGCCTCTGAAGTGGGTTCAGAAAAATGCCATGACCGCCAGAATCAAGAAGACAGCGGTCCGAACAATGTTACAAAGAGACGTGTCCCGGCCCCAACAGAAAAAATATGACACTGTCTCTTCAAGGGTCTATCAGGCGCTCTGTGTCGCACGAAAGCAGCGGGGCAAATCCAGAAAAGAAGCGCCAACACCATTCAAGAAGCTGGTTAAGCCAGCCGCCTTCAATCGACTACCAGTTACCGAAGCAAGGGGGTCAAGACAGCGATCTGTGAAATCAGCCGCCAATGATCGAAAGACGGCCGGATATATCATCCATACGGTCTATATGGCGGGCGGGCGCCCCAGCGACAACCTTCGCAGCAGAAGCAAGGATGGGGCCACCACATCCCAAGCCCAATCTAGCCTGAATGTGGTTGCCGCTGCCCAAGAACAGCCGCCCCCGCTGGATGAAGAAAACCCTCTCGATGAGGATGATAGGCAGAAGGACCCCTCGGTCCATGCAGAATCAAGCTCGGACAGCGAGG
The DNA here is from genome assembly GCA_030015575.1 of Agapanthus africanus. NCBI lineage: Eukaryota > Viridiplantae > Streptophyta > Magnoliopsida > Asparagales > Amaryllidaceae > Agapanthus > Agapanthus africanus. The sequence goes on from CM057341.1 coordinate 106,888,589, forward strand.
AAGAGCCGACTTTCCGCCCCAGGACCGCGGAGCAAGAGCTGCTTCAAGAGCTTCGAAAACAGCTCAGGAGCAAAGATAAAGAGATGGCCAAGCTCTATTCGAAAATTGACGACTTAACGAACGTGGTGATGCAGCTGACGGCTCAAATTGCTCGAGCGCCTCCCAATCAAGCACAAGCCGCTACTAATCAGCCGGGTGATGACAATCCGAGGCAGCCAATGCCTGTTCCTTCGGGTCCAAGACTGGTCGAGCCACATGAAAGCCGGCCACACTCCGCTTCTGGGGACGCCTTGGTCCCAGATAGCACTATCCCGCTAACACAGGATCGGATAATGGATTTGGTCACCAGCAAGGTTAAAACATTGGTGGCCGAAGCTGAAGCTCAGAAAGAAATCGGCAGTAGTGGACGGCCATATCCCGCGCAGTACGATCTGATTGAGTTCCCAACCGGCTACGTCATTCCTAAGTTCGGAAGATTTGATGGAACGGGGAATGCAAATCAGCATGTCGCCACTTCAAAGCATCGTGCAGAAATACAGGGGGCAATGACGCGCTCCTTCTTCGTCAGTTTGTCAACAGCCTGACCGGCGTCGCCTTCGACTGGTATGCGAGTATACCGGACGGGTCCGTCATTACCTTCGCCCAAATGGAGTCCCTGTTTCGGCAAAGGTTCATGAGTGTCAGTGATAAAATCTCCATTGCCGACCTTGTGAGGACCAAGCCGGGGAAGAATGAAAGCAACACCGACTTTATCGCCCGATGGCGTAATCTCACAGTGAAGTGCGAACCGCCGCTGGAGCAGGACCAGTCCGTCAGCCTTCTCATTGGGAACCTCAGCAATTGGATGGTCCATTCTTGTGTACAGCGGGCCTCAAGACATTTCAGGAGCTAACCAAGAAAGTCCAAATGCTGGAACGCTCGAAGCAGGAGCCCCCGCCGGATTCTCAGAGAGACAAAACTTGGAAAAGCAAGCGGGACGACAACCGTAGAAGCGGGAGTTCCAGCAGTACCAATGTCTTCAATGCGTCCGACAATGAAGAAAAGCGAAGGGCGGCCGAATCCAAAACTAACCGGTCTCGAAAGCCATTGCTGGGAGGAGATGGGCCTTCCCTAGAGGAGAAAAAGAACAAGGTTTACTCTTTCAGAAGGGACAAGGTCCGCAAGATATTTAAAGATGCCTTGAACAACGGCCTACAGTTGCCGGAGTCGAAAAGACCCCAAGAAGCAAAAATGACCGACAATCCCCTGTATTGCCCGTACCACCGAGTAGTGAGCAATGCAATCGAGGATTGCTATATCTTCAAGGACTGGGTCGAGAAGCAGTACAAGGCTGGAGAGATCGAGCTGTCCAAAAGCGTGTTGGTGAACAATCAAGTTGCAACCGCCAACTTTGTACAGACAGAAGTTGAAGCCTTCTGGGAGCAGACAGCTGAACCCGCTGCCCTGACAAACGAAACGGACCCATCGCGGTCTCCGTGGAATACGCACATATCTAACAAGACGAAGAAGATGATAAAGCTACTTCGGAAAGAGCCCATGACAGAATGGGAAGGGCAGAAGAGGCCTACCAGTCCAGCTGCCGATCCGGTTCCATCACGCTCAACATCCAAGAAGCTCAAGAAGAAGAAAAGTGCGGCTCGGCGCGAAAAAGAGTCTGAAGGGAGATCGACCATTCAAAAATATATCGATTCCCTTGAAGAATATGAACAAAAGGAAAGAACATTGATTCAATTGAATGAGTTCTTCCCTGTACAAGCGGCTGAAATTCTGGAGGAGTTAGAAGAAGACTCCAATGAAGAGATCCCAGTAGTGACCTGCTACGCCATCCATCTTGGCAGCGACTCGAAAGAGGAGCTTTGTTTTCCCGAAGAGGATGAGGAGCTCGCCACAACGACCAATCAAGTCCAGCTCAGAAGCGGCAGGGCTCTACCGCCAAATCAGGGCAACGCCCCAAAAGGGAAGGAAAAACAAGTCGCTAATGAAGAAGAAGACAGAGAACCGGCTGATGAAAACATAAGTCCTTCCTCGGTGGACTATAATGTCTTGGCACATCTCCGGAAGCTTCCGTCTCTCCTGAGCATCTACGACGCCTTGGTCCTGTCTAAAGAGCTTAGAGATGTTCTCATCCATGCTCTACAAAACCCCGAGCGGTATCAGGCTCACTTTGCGGAAATCAATATGAAAGAAGCCCAGCACGCTTTGCATGCCGCCGCAGTCACATTTAAGGATGAAGACTTGCTACTGGGAGCGGCTGAGCATAATCGGCTGCTTTACGTGACCGGGTACAGCGACGGAGATCGAATTAATCGTATATTGATTGATCTGGGGTCCTCAGTGAACATCATGAACTTGCGAACTCTGAAGAGTTTGTCAATGGACGTCCGACACCTGTCAAGGGAAAGGATTGTCATTCAAGGCTTCAACCAAAATTGCCAGCAAGTTCTGGGGTCTATAGCTTTGCCAATCAAATTCGGGGAGCTGCAAACTGAAGCTAAGATATACGTGATCGACGCCGACACGTCTTATAAGATTCTCTTGGGACGGCCGTGGCTCCATGATTACGGCATAATTCCGTCAACTCTCCATCAATGTATGAAGTATACTAAAAATGGCGAAGAAAGACGCATTGACGGAGACATCCAGCCGTTCGGTGTGCATGAAGTCCGCTATGAAGATTCTCGGTACTTTATGAACCACCAAAATGCTAAGCCACAACCGACTGAGGATAGACCGGCCCCAAGATTCAAAAGCAAATCTGCGCCGGCTATCACTTTCAAAAGCAAAATTACCCAAGTGCGCCCGCATCTCGGCAGCGACACTGATGAGTCTGACGCTGGAAGCCCGTCCTTCCGCAAAACTCGCCCTCATTTCGGCAGCGATACGGACGAATCTGTCACTAAAAGCCCATCTAGCAGCAAAGCCCGCCCTCATCTGGGCAGTGACACTGAAGAGTCAGAAGAAGAGGACCTGCCATGCAACAGCTGTGCAGATTGGCTCCCCATGCAGCAAGCGAAACTACGAGAGACCTTCGAAGTCGCAGAAGGGTCCCTGGCCATCACAAGGGTGCCGGAACAGATGTGCAAAGAGCTGGACGCATTGTCAGTCTCTACCGTGGACCAGCTGAAAACTTTCTACGTGCCCGGGAGGAAAAATAGGCAGAAGGGCATCCTGTTTTACAGGTCAAACCCCGTTGTGCACCCGGACGACCTTTCTGTCGTGTGCCTTCCCTATGAGAGAGGCATAAGAGCCGTCCTCAATCCCAGATACTATGCGCCCGAGATGCGGGAATACTTTAAGAAGTGCGGATGCCGGTTATATCAAACGGAGTCCGAAGCAAAGTTTTACGAAGGGCTATGGTATCCGCCCCAGGTCCGAGCACTCATAGATGGACGAATTCCAGATAGACGGGGCATAGGCTACATTCAACCTGATTCGAAAGCGTGCTACATGATCCATGTTGGTGAGGCCAGCGAAAGATCAAATGATGATGGCGAGATAGCCGAGCCAGAAGAAGCTCCTCAAGAGCTCGAAGATGGCGGACAAGCAACCTTTGATGAGCTAGCCGAGATTGACTTAGGAACGCCCGATAATCCGAGGCCGACCTACATCAGCTCACTCTTGTCGGAGGAAATGAAAGAGCAGATAATTGCCCTGCTGCGTGAGTTCGTCGACTGCTTCGCATGGACGTACAAAGAAATGCCTGGCCTTTCCCCTGAGGTAGCCGTGCATAAGTTGGCTATATCTCCCGATGCTAAGCCAGTCAAACAAGCTCCTCGAAGAATGAGAAGGGAACTAGAAGAAAAGGTCATCGAGGAAACTAAGAAGCTCATCGATGCCGGCTTCATCAGGGAAGAGAAATATGCGGATTGGATCGCATGCATAGTCCCAGTGAAGAAGAAAAATGGGCAGATCCGAGTTTGTGTCGATTTCAGGGACCTCAACAAGGCATGTCCTAAAGACGACTTCCCGCTACCGGTCATGGAAATGATGGTCGATGACACCTCAAATTACGAGCTGTTCACCTTTATGGATGGCTCGTCTGGGTACAATCAGATCAAGATGTCGCCTGAGGATGAGAAGCATACAGCATTTCGAACCCCGATCGGAATATACTGCTACAAAGTGATGCCGTTCGGGCTGAAGAACGTGGGCGCTACATATCAAAGGGCAATGACTAATATCTTTGATGACCTAATCCATAAAGTCGTCGAATGCTATGTTGATGATCTGGTCGTCAAAACTGAAGCCAAGGTCGACCACATCCAAGACCTTAGGACCGTTCTCACCAGACTGAGGGAATACGATCTGAAGATGAATCCTCTGAAGTGTGCTTTTGGCGTGTCATCGGGAAAATTCCTGGGTTTTATAGTCCGGCATCGAGGGATCGAAATTGATCCATCAAAGATAAAGGCCATTATGGAGATGCCCCCTCCAAAGAGTCTGACGCAGCTGAGATCTTTCCAAGGCAAGCTTGCTTATATACGGAGGTTCATCTCAAACTTATCGGGGAGATGTAGGCCCTTCTCAAAGCTCATGAAGAAAGGAGCTCCTTTTATCTGGGATGCCGAATGTCAAGCGGCATTCGAAAGCATCAAACAATACTTGTTGCACCCTCCAGTGCTGGCCGCTCCCATTCCAAATAAACCGCTGATTCTCTATACTGCCGCGCTGGATGAGTCACTCGGTGCGCTCCTTTCCCAGAATAACGAGGAGGGAAAAGAAAATGCCCTCTACTACCTCAGTCGAACTCTAGTCGGGGCGGAACACAACTACTCCCCAATCGAAAAACAATGCCTGGCTCTAATATTTGCTGTGAAGAAGCTGAAGCACTATTTGCTCGCTCATCGGGTTATGCTGATCTCCAAGGTCGACCCGCTCAAACACTTGATGACCAAAGCAAGCCTAGCCGGCAGAATGGCAAGATGGGCTGTCATGCTACTTGAGTTTGACATAGTTTATACTCCTCAGAAAGCAGTAAAAGGGCAAGCTCTTGCAGACTTTCTCGCTGCTCATCCCATACCAGAAGGATCACCACTAAATTGTGAGTTACCCGACGAACAAGTGCTGCACCTCGAGGAAGACGAGCCATATTGGGAGCTCTACTTCGATGGGGCCTCATCAATAAGGAGCTCCGGCAGATCAAACGTCCCGGAGATAAAAGCAGGGATAGGATTGGTATTCATCACACCATCAATGGGAACCTTACGGCGTTCTTTCGCTCTCACCGAGCCTCGGACAAACAATGTAGCTGAGTATGAAGCTCTGATAGCTGGTTTGGAGCTCGCCATAGAAATGGAAATCCTTCAGCTACGGGTTTACGGTGACTCCCAGCTTGTCGTCAACCAAGTAAGCGGCACCTATAAGATATACAAACCCGAGTTAGCTCGGTACAGAAGCCGGGTGGTGGAACTCATGAAACGGTTCACTCACATTGAACTAACAAGAGTCCCTAGAGCATTGAACGGAAAAGCCGACATACTCGCTCGCCTAGCCAAGGAGCTGGCTGATCCTGACTTAGACGAAATTCTGATCACAGTCAGGAGCCGAAAAATTCTACCCCCAGTCTCTCTACGAGAAGAGGAAAGCGCGGAACAAGAGAGCAGTCCTGCCGAAGAAGCTTTGATCATCCAAGACGAGCCCGATTGGAGAGAACCCTTCATAGAGTACCTCCGATACGACAAGCTGCCCGAAGAAAAATCTACAAGGATTCAGCTGAAGAAAAGAGCTCTCCGATACGTGTTTGTAAATGACACGTTATACCGCAGGTCATATGACCAACTCTGGCTCAGGTGCCTGTCATCGGCCGAAGCCCAAAAGGTCATGAAAGATGTTCACTCGGGCGTTTGCGGTGCTCACCAATCTGGCCCCAAGATGCGGCTTCAAATCAAACGGCTTGGGTATTACTGGCCTACCATGATACGGGATTGCGGAGAGCATGCAAAGAAATGTCAGATCTGCCAAATCCATGGTGATTTCATTCACAAGCATCCCAATCTGTTGCATCCTACGGTGGCGTCGTGGCCCTTCGAAGTCTGGGGCACCGACATTGTTGGCCCAATTGATCCTCCGTCATCCAAAGGCCACCGGTTCATACTGGCCGCGACAGACTACTTCTCCAGATGGGCTGAAGCTGTCCCGCTAAAAGAAGTCAAGACAAAAGATATTCTGACATTCTTCCAGCATAATATTCTATACCGCTTCGGTACACCAAGAAGAATCATTTCTGACAACGGGCCTTCTTTCAAGAGCTTCAATGTCTCAAGGTTCGCTACTCAGCACAAGATAGACTGGAGATATTCCTCCATCTATAATCCAAGAGCCAATGGGCTCGCCGAAGCCTTCAATAAGACTCTATGCAAGCTCCTGAGGAAAAATGCTTCAGCCAACAAGAGGGACTGGAATCTCAAGCTTCACGAGGCGCTTTGGGCATATCGTACCACGCACCGTACTCCAACCCAGTCCACTCCATACTCATTGCTCTTTGGAGTGGAGGCGGTCCTCCCCCTCGAAGTCGAAGTTCCAAGCTTAAGAATGGCCGTTCAGCATGAGTTGACGGAGGAGGAAAACGTGCTCCTCCGACTGGATGAACTCGATGCCCTCGAAGAAAAGAGGCTCGCGGTGCAGCAAAATCTGGAGCTATACCGAGCCCAAATGTCACGGGCCTATGACAAGATAACCCGTCTCCGCGCTTTCAAGAAAGGTGAATTGGTGCTGGTCCTCAAAAGACCGATCATCCCCAATCGACATGCCAAGGGAAAATTCGAGCCAAACTAGGAAGGACCATACGTCATCGAGAAAGTGTTTGACGGAGGATCCTACCAACTAATAAGCGCCGAGGGAGAAAGGCCCATGCCACCCATCAATGGCCGATATCTCAAGAAATACTACATGTGAATGCTCCAAGTCGCAGGCGAATTGAGCACATTAGCCCTACGGTCTGGATCGTACATCCTGCAAAACCGTATACAATCCACGGGCATAAATGACCCCTATCTCTCCCAAATCCTGCCGGTGTGACTACTTTTAAAGTCCCACCAGCGGCAAAAAAAAAAGAAGAAAAAAAAAGAAGAAGAAAAGAAATAAAGAAAAAAAAATAATAAATAAATAAATAAATAAATAAATAATAATAATAAACGGTATGTCCACAAGCAAAACGGGTACGGATGAAAACCCGAAAGGGCTCCGTGAGTAAAAACAGCAGGACTACCGGCGGGTCTGTGAAAACCCGAAAGGGCGCAAACTCGTGAAAAGAGAAGAAATACACTCGCAAAGTCCCCTCGACCTTGTGAGGAGAAAACCCTACGTGAGATCCTTACGACTCACAAAGGAGCAAAACACTTAGGAATCCTCACGATTCTTAAGGAGAAAATACACCTGCGGGATCCTTACGACTCGTAGGGAGAAAATGCTTTTATGGGACCCTCACGGCCCATAAAATTGAAAAGCCTTAGGTGACAGGAACCCAAACCTGTCTCCTAAGCCATCCTTCCCCGACGGGCAACGGCAAATGATGAGTCGCTCCTGGCATTTCGCTTCAGTGCTAGCGGTGCTGATGCCGACCAAAAACCCAAATCCCAAGTCCTCCCAAGGCAAATGATGAGTTGCTCCTGGCATTATTCCAGTGCAGCAATGCTGATGCCAAACAAGACCCAAATTCAAAGTCCTCTCAACGGCGAATGATGAGTCGCTCCTGGTACCACATTCCAGTGCAGCAATGCAGACGCCGACAAAGTCCCGAAATTTTTCCGGCCCTACGGTCTGGATCATACATCCTGCAAAACCGTATACAATCCACGGGCGTAAAACAATCCCAACCTCTCCCAAGTCCCACCGGTGAGACCACATTCAAGGTCCAAAAAAAAATATCCTCCCGGGGCAAATGATGAGTTGCTCCTGGCATTATTCCAGTGCAGCAATGCAGATGCCAAACAAAAACCAAAATCCCAAAATCCTCTCAATGACAGATGATGATTCGCTCCTGGTACCATATTCCAGTATAGCGATGCTGATGTCAACCCAAATCAAAATCAACAAGTCAACATCCACTCCGACACCGCAGAAAGCGGAGCAAGTCAGAATCCAATCTCGACACCGCGAGAAGCGGAGCAAGTCAAGTCTACCCCCTGACACTGCAAGAAGTAGAGCAAGTCAAATCAAGCACCGACCGTCCAAGTCGCAAAAAGGGCAGAACCGACCGTCCAAGTCGTAAAAAGGGCAGAACCGACCGTCCATGTCGCAAAAAGGGCAGCACCGACCATCCACGTCGCTAAAAGGGCAGCACCGACCGTCCAAGTCGCAAAAAGGGCAGAACCGACCGTCCAAGTCGCAAAAAGGGCAGAACCGACCGTCCAAGTCGCAAAAAGGGCAGAACCGACCGTCCACGTCGCAAAAAGGGCAGCACCGACCGTCCAAGTCGCAAAAAGGGCAGAACCGACCGTCCAAGTCGCAAAAAGGGCAGAACCGACCGTCCACGTCGCAAAAAGGGCAGCATCGACAGTCCATGTCACAAAAAGGGCAGAACCGACCGTCCAAGTCGCAAAAAGGGCAGAACCGACCGTCCACGTCGCAAAAAGGGCAGCATCGACCGTCCACGTCGCAAAAAGGGCAGCATCGACCGTCCAAGTCGCAAAAAGGGCAGTGCAGGATTTCCACAAAGCGGGAACCAGATTACTCCGGGCCAGGGAAACGTCTATCACGGACACTCCATCTCGGAGACATGTCGAGCAACGACCGTCCATGTCGTAAAAAGGGCAGTGCCGGCTTCCCAAAAAGCGGGAACCAAATCAGGTCGCCTCCAAGTAAAAGAAGATCCATCAATTTCATGCACACGACCCACATATGTGGTGTGCATTTATTGATGGGGGGCAATTTGTTGGGGTAAAAATTTACACCCCGGTTGACCAAGTCAAAATCAAAGTCAACCCCAAGCCAAGCGGGCCCAAGCCCAGATCCAGTGGGCCCATGCCCGGGTCGAGCCCGAACATGAAGCGGCCGGCCTCCCCCCCACGCCAAGATAAAAAATTTTGTAATAGACAATTTTTGTTGTATTTCTTTTATTTTATTTTATGGATAAATGTAAGAAAAATAGGCATAAAGCCAAATTTTGTAAAGCCCATGGCTTACGTGCAAAAAGAAATGGCACATGAGCCATGGGGTGGGCAAAATGCCATTTTGTGAAGCCCAAAGGGGCTATGTGTAAAGTGTATAGCCTATAAAGGTAAAAGATAATGAAAATATCTCATAACTTTTTCTCTCTCCAGAAATTTTCTAGATCTGAGATCTCTTCCTCCTTCCTCAAAGTTCTAAAACCTTCTTTTTCCTTTTGAATTAAATCAAGAGTTTAACTCTTCCTTTTCTAAAAATAAGTAGATTTCCACCACAAAACCTACGAAGGGGAGCTCGGATCTCCAATCAGATCTCGAAAAGGGGAGGCTTTTAAGACTCATCGCATTTTTCTCCAAGATCCCGCCGGTCAAGAGCAAGAAGAAGGAGACCCATCTCCAAAAATCTAACTTTGGACAGACCCAAGGCTCAAAAGAAGAGCAATAAATCCCCAGGAGTTTAACTCCTTTCTAAAGTTGCTGGAGTTTAACTCTATAAATTAATTTCTGTTGGAGTTTAACTCCATAAATTTGTTTCTGTTAGGAGTTCAACTCCAAAAGTTCCCTTGGGAGTTCAACTCCCCAGCCTAGGGGCTAGGCTTCCCTTTCCGCGGGTTTTTTCCGCGGTCACGTGTGCCCACGTGACCCCAGGGCGCTAAGGCGTCCATCGGTCACGTGTGCGCACGTGACCCCGGGGTGCCAAGGCGCCCATCGGTCACGTGTGCCCACGTGACCCCTGAGGCGCCAAGGCGCCCATCGGTCACGTGGGCCCACGTGACCCCTGGGGCGCCAAGGCGCCCATCGGTCACGTGTGCCCACGTGACCCCGGGGCGCCAAGGCGTCCATCGGTCACGTGCGCGCACGTGACCCCGGGCATTAAGGCGCCCACCTGCCATGCGAGCGTCCTTTAGACGCCATTTTGTTTTCTTTTCCCCTCGTTTTACGTGCACTCCCTAACAAAATCCCTTCTGGAGTTTAAACCTTTTTAAAATATATACATATATATATTCTTTGGAGTTTAACTCCACAATAAAGTTCTATTTTAGGAATTTAATTCCGCATAAAATTCTTTTAGGAGTTTAGCTCCATTTAAAATTCTTTGGAGTTTAACTCCACAATAAAATCCCTTTTGAAATTAAGCTCCACTTTTAAAAAAAGGGGGGGAAGGAAAACATACACAGACTCCACGACACTGTCTTCCGTTAGAAAAAATTTCTAACGGGACACTGTCCCGCACCCCGCAAGGGGGCTGCTAGCCCCCTTGACCCCCAGCCCGCTATCCGGATAGCGGGACCCCCGTAAAAACTCTGCGGGGCCCCCGATATTTCCAAAACCCCTTCAAAACACGATACTGCACATTGAGTTCGCATGACCGGTTTAACCCGTTAATCGGAGGTTCCTTCGCTCCAAATGCGAGGGGTAATTAACGGCAGCTTAGTCCGCGGTTGCCGGAGATTCGGATCCCCACAATCAATAAACCCCGGCCTACCCTAGGCAGGGGGAATCTGTAATGCGCCTGACAAGCGCGCGCGTATTCCCATCTCAATGGGGTGACGAAAAACACCCTACAGGCACGACTGGCCATTGGCATTGCGGGACTGTCGCACCTATATCATGGATTAAGCATTGCGGCCAATACTTCAATCCCAGGTGCGGATGTTGTGAATTTCTCTCTCCACTACTTCACGTCGTGGATCGAGATGCATGTACTGGGAGCGTTTGCAGCACATTGGCGGCCAGATTTATACGACTCCTATACCTTCCCACGGGTTATGAGGTTGTTGGATGCTTCCGCTCCCGATCCGACTCAGCCAGGGGCCCTCCGCGTGTTGCTTAACCCATACTCAAACGAATACGGGATGGTGTTTAGTGGCCGAGTCCTCTCTGCTCCTGCGGGGCCCATTCAACAGCTTTTTGATCTATCAAAAGGGGGAGCACCATCTTTAATGCCTAAAGAGATCATGCACCTGTACTCGATTAGGCCAGGCTATTTGGTGCTACGTCAGAATAACACGGCTCTCTTTATACGGTATAACCCGCACTGTTTTGCCCAGCAACTGGGATATAACCCGGGTGTCCCTTTTGAGGCGTTTTTAGTCGAGCCCACTTCGTCTCTGGAAGTCACTCGTGACGTCATCCATCATTTTATGCGGCTGAACACCGACTCCTATTTCATAATCCCTGAGTCCGACTACCTTCCAAGGTGTGTGGGGTCTTTCATAGGTTGGTATTGTCATCGAGTCAGTCCTGTCATTGCCGAGGAGAGGCGGGCACTCTTCGAATGTAGAGCTTCGGCTCCGACCCAAGCCACTGGCGTTCCGTTGCGGCTGCGGATAGTGGTTCGCCCTCAATTGAGGGATAGCGGTGTGGTACTTATCCCCAAGGCCACAGAAATAGAATCGGCTCCTCGTACTGCTAGTATGCCAGTGCGCACTAGAGCCGAAGCAAAGGCTTCCAATGAAGCGTCAGCGGTAGTGTCATCAGTGGCGGCGTCATCAATGGCGGTGTCATCAGCGGTGGTATCGCCAAAGGGGAATACCGGAAGTGAGGTTGGTCAACATCATGCCAAAGTGCCGAGGGGAAGGAAGCGTTCTTCGGTTAGTGCTAGCACAAGTTCTAAGAGGAGGAAGAGATCGGTCGCCGGTTTACTTGACACCTTGCTTGAGTTCGAGCCGTTCATTCAGGACGAATCGATAGCTATGGAGGAATCAGATGCCGGTCTTATTTATCCAGGCTCGTCCGCCGAGGAAGCTGTGCAATTGGTTGAGGCTTTAAGGCGCTCACAGGATGAGACCGAGAATGTGCACATCCCGAAAAAGCCCTACCCTGTGGTTATCTTCTATGACGTTGATCCATCATTACGGTGGGTACATATGGGTCCTTTTCTAATGGAAGAAGAACGGGCCCTCAAATAACCCATAACGATCGCCTCTGACGACGAGCTTGCATTAAAGACAGGCAGTCATTCATCTGCACTTGAACCCTGGCGAGCGCACTTAGCAAGAAAGGAAAAATGTCTCGCGAAAGCCATACTTCAAGCTCCTCGGCGCATTGGTATGCATCTTTCTCATGTCCTTCTTTTAGCGAACGGTTTGTATTATTTTTATGTTTTCTCATTTTTGCGAAAACTTTGCAAGGACTTCTGCAGTAGAAGCGAGTTCGAGTCCGGATCGGGCCATAGTTGCAGATTCTATGAATATCTCCCATGATGCACCGGCAGGTGTAGAGAAGATCATTACAGCCGCTATTCCTGCTGTGGAGCTTCCGGTGGTAGCTTCTGTTCCTTCGGTATCTATTCCTCCAGTAGAGGTGACCCTACTAGTTATGAACCCTATGGACATCTCTAGTGATGTACCAAAAGGTGTAAAAGAGATTTTCGAAGCCGTTAGTCCTATCTTGGAGCTCCTGGTGGTAACTGCCGTCCCTTTAGCATTTGTACATTCCGCAGAGGTGACCTTACCATCCGTAGATCCAGTGGATCTCTCTGGTGGCGTCCTGGAGATTGTAGAAAGGATCGCCGAGACCGTTGTTTCCTTCTTAGAGCCTAAAGTGGCGGCTGTTGTATCTGAGGGTGTGGAGGAAGCTGCCGAAGATGCTATCCCCCCAGTTCAAGGCGGGCGGAGCATCGAAGGTAATCTCCTACATTTCGTTTTAATGATCTCTCCTTTATCTGAACTCTTTTTTCCTTCAGAATTGCGGAAACTGGCGGCTTCTATCGTGGATCTATCTCCCAGGAAGACCTTCCAACATTTACTTGATATGGCTGCCCCACATACGATACCTCCGCAAAGCATAGTCCTTTCTTCCGAGCAAGGTTGGTGTTCTTTGACCCCTTTTATTTTATTATTATTCTTTATAATGACGCTAATATGGGCTCCATAGTTCTGGAAGCCGATGACGAGGTCGAGATCCTCGATAGGCCTGGGGATCTCTCAAGCCCCCTGATTGAGCGAGAGGTTTTGCGTTCTTATGCTATTTTGTGATCAAAGAATTTACCGCAATCAAGAACGGTGTCGCTTGGTAGCTAGCCTGTTGAGTACGGGTCGGTCTACAGGGATTTTGTGTATTTTCTAGTTGTTCTAACTAGTTAATTCAAATGGTGGTAGGTTTGATTTTCAATAAAAACTGAAATGAGTTTGATTAGGATTAAAACCTTACTAGGGTTAGGTTTAGGTTAAGTTTGGAAAGTCAATATGTCTCATCACTTTCTATGCCCTAATTAAGAACTATTAGGTGTTAAGGTAATAATTAACAAAGGGGATTAACACGATCGGGAAGAAACTAGGTTTCTTCCTCTAGGTCCTTGTCCGTCCTTTCTTAACTCTTACCCTAACCTCCATGAAAAACATACACAACCGGTTTTTAACTATGGTATCACCGCTACCTCGTGGGATAGGGTGTCGTAGTGAGCGATGTGTGTATGTATGCATAGAGTCCTATTTAAAATGTATGACGGGCAAGAAAGGGGTGAGAGATTTTCATCTCTCAAACCTTCTCCAAACCTAACCCTAACAAGTAAGGAACTACTCACTCATTAAGGAATTGATAAAAGAGTTCATTTGTATGATTTTAATTTAACAACTACGGCAGATAAGAAATTTATAACTACGGCAGATAAATAAAACTACTATCTAAATAACCAGGGCAGAAAAGAAATTAAATTAAGGCAAGATAAAGAAAAACTTATTTTTTATTTGATGCACTCTTCAAACATTTACAGGGAATAAAAATTCTGAATTCGATAAATAAAAAGAGGCATGCTCCAAAAAGAGCTGTAGGGTTCCTATTTATAGATTATAGAAACCCTAGGGTTTACATCTGATCCCGATCTACATTTACAAAACTACCCTGAGAAGCCTGGTCAACGCACCGCCACCCACCGTCAAAGTGCACCGACACGTGCTTAGCACGGCGGCGGATCCGCGGCAAGAAGCTATGTTTAGCCGCGGATCCTCGGCCATCTTGAGTGCTTTCTGGCTCAATTTCTCAGGTGTACTTCATGTTGCATTTGGCTTCTGGTTTCTTCACTTGGTTTCTCAGAATGTCTTCTAATTTCTTCCAGATTTCCACAGTGCGGAATATTGTGGACTTTTACCATTCGCTTCGTGTTGAAGTCTTGAATCTTGTGCTGCCTTTGTACTTTGTGAAATTGTTCATTGATCTTCGTTTTTCCTTCAAACTGTAGGCATGATAAAGATTCTTCTATTTGTTGGTCGTAGTCTCACTTTTGTAACGTCTTTTCATCATTTTCACTGTTTTGTTCCGAGAACCTGTAACCTGCAACTATTTAACAGACATGGATCAAAAGCACCTATTTATTTGCAATATGATTAAGAATGGAGAATATAATAATGCAAAATTATGAAACGAACAAATACCCCCAAACTTATCTTTTGCTCGTCGCGAGCAAAACTAGTTTTATTCTCGAAAAAGCCTAACCTCACTTTCGCAGGGAAACGCGATTGCACTGAGCTCGTGCAACAAGCCGTTAAACCTCTAGGTGTCCCTAGTAGGAGGAGTGTTGTCTCCTGAGGGTTTTCAGCGGATACTACCCACAAAATCCTATCAATTTGGCCTATTGACTTTTATTCTTCAATTCGGTGTTCTAGTAAGAAATTCTATTATCTTCAACTCAGAAATTATCAACCCATATTTTTCACGCTTTTTTACCATTTAACTTAAGATTGTATATGTTTTGTAAATTTATTTAGCATTTAGCATCTTTTGAGTTTTCCTTCTAAGGTCCCATCTCAACTTGGGAATTTTTATCATCTCTACTAAACATATAAGTCCTATTTTTCATTCCTATCTCTCATCTAAACCCCAATCATATACCCCTACGTGTGTGTATGTATCACCCCTGCACTTGGAAATTCAATTCAAGCTCTTATACTCTTGTCCATCGTCCAAAGTACTTTTAGTTGGTGGAT
This sequence comes from Agapanthus africanus, assembly GCA_030015575.1. NCBI lineage: Eukaryota > Viridiplantae > Streptophyta > Magnoliopsida > Asparagales > Amaryllidaceae > Agapanthus > Agapanthus africanus. Next base: position 106,903,620 of record CM057341.1, read on the forward strand.
TTTTAGACGAAATTGCTCACACATTCTTCATGCGACCGTTAATATTTCTTAAGGTACTAACAACCGATTACAAAATGTGTTTGCGCATTAAGGCGTAATTCCTCGTCTTGTAATACCTAAGGTTTTTAGCAGTGACTCCCAAACCAGTTGGTCTAAGGCACTAGGTGATAAAGCACCCTCGCTATATATTTTTTATTTTACGCAGCCTTAAGTAATTACAAAACCAGTGTTCATTTTTTTATATCTCTTTATTTACACTTATAATTTTATTTTCCTTCATACTAAGGATTTTAGACAAGAGCATTTCAAGGTATCCTCTACTATTCCAAATTTCAAGGTTCGTGTTTGTGCAAGTTATAGGGTGTATATTTTTAGAATTTAGACTTAAGCTTAGGAATTATTTTTCAGACTTACACTTTAATAAAAATATCAATACTCTTCCCTTATTTTGACTTAGCCCAAGAAGTGAACTCAAAATTTGCCTATTTCTAAGTAAACTACAAAGACATATATTTTCTACCGTTCAATTTTAAGAAAGTTTATTTTTAGGGTTTTTAATTTACTAAGTCTAGGATCCAGTTTTTCCTAGCTAGTTAACCGTCTTGTTAAACTTAAGTCAATTATGGTCAAAATTGACTTTTTCAATTTTTATGATTTTTTTATAAAGATGCGATGCAGAATTTAAACATGCAAAAGAAAAAGAAAAATATATACAAAAAATTAAAAAAAATATGCAATGCAAGAATAACTATTTACAACCACTACCTCCCCCAAACTTACCAAAAGCAGTGCCCTCGCTGCTCGGCCCCACGCCGCGCCCTTGAGCGTGAACGGGAACGCTCCTCCCTAGCTAGCAGGGTTCGGATCCCCTGCTCTATTTCAGTCAAACGCCAATCATGCTCCCTCGCTATCCCCCTCAACTCGTCAATGCCCCTGACAGCTCTTCGCATCAAATTTGCATGTTCTAAAGGGGTGAGTTCTTCCTCGCTCGCGGTCGAGCTGGAGCTAGGTGTTCTTGCGGGCACGTGTTCCGCCGGTTCTGTTCTTGACCAAACATCCGTCAAGCGTGTATAAGACGTAGATATGCCCTCAATGAGAGGCCTAACGGGTATGCCTCCAAGCATGTAAAATTCAAATTCCTCCACGGGGAGGAAATAGCGACACAGTTGTGTCACAAGCATGGGGCAAGGGTAGTTTGCGGCTCTTTTGCCCGCACCAATTGAGTTCAGTAAAACCATGCACATATCAAATCTAGGGTTCTTAGTCATAAGTGTGTGCACAATATGCAGTGATGGAGTGAAAAATGCGGTGTTGTGGGAACTCCCAAAAATATTGTTTTGTGCCCACCGACACACAGTTAAAATATTGGCGAAAAGGGTTCTCGCTTGGATCCCCTTCCGTGGTTCCCTAAAGCAATCATTACCCATTAAGGGCATGTAATCTTCAAACTGCAGTGGTTGATCATGAACTGGTATCCTAGGGATTAATGTGACTTCATGTATGAAGTCTCTATCAATTATTATCTCCCTATCACCCCACTGTAATTTGATAAAGCCATATTGGGCGAGACAGCCATCTTCCATGCACTCGTAAAAACGAGTGACTAATTCTGGAAGGGCATAAGCGTTGGGTGATTATATATAAAAAAATTCCAGCCCCTACATGCTATTTCATTAGCAAAGCAACTCCCATATATTGTGTGTGAGAAGATCTGTGAAAAGTCACGCTCCAGTTGCATATTGGGTGCCATCAGATAAGCTACAGATCTTAAAAATTAAAAACAGAGAGGAGTTTCAGAAATCAAACCGCCTCTGAGAAAATCAGAAGGAGAAACGGTAGGGTTGCGGCGGATCAGCAGCGGGAAGCAGCTTCTGGCGGCGGTTCCGCGGCGGGAGGACGAGATTTCTCTGGAAAAAGAGCGGCGGCGGCTAGGGTTTGAGGAGAGCAGAAAAAATTTTTAGGGTTTAGAAACAGAGGGGTCGGGTCTTATATATGGGGGGGAAGTGTTGGCTATTTGCAAATAAACCCCTCTAAAAAGAGGAAATTATTTGCAAATAAAAATTTTATAAATTTTTTTCATTTTATTTTTTTATTAAATCAGGAAATTTACAAAAATACCCAATTTTTTTTATTTTTAAATTTTTATTTTTTTATTTTTATGTTATTTTCGAAAGCTAAATTATACCCCCCCCCCAAACTTGAGTTAAAAATGTTAAGCTTTTAAAGAGGGGGTTCAAAGTTATTGGTCAATACCAAGCTTTGCAAAGACCAAAAGTCAACACCAACCGTTTAAAGAATTTATCAGTGTAACGTATAGGTCGGTGGAAGAACATGTTATATAGAGCCAAGAAGAAGTGGGGAAGAGATAAGTGGTGGTATGGAAAAGGTTTGCGTGAACGTGAATGTGAGGAGATAAGAGGTGATGATAAATAAAAACGAGAATGTGAATGATCAGAAATAAGTGGAATATTGGCATTCTCGTATTTTATTAGAAGAAAAGGTGATGGTTCAACTTCTATAGATGGAGGTTGATTAATCACAAAATCCTCGAGGTGTCTCTGTGGATCCCTTACTGGCTTGGCATCATCCATCATATATATATGATGTTCAACTATGAGGGGACTAATCATCTTGATGTCCGCCATAGTCCAGCCAAAAGCTTGCCGGTTATTTTGTAAGACCATTAAAAGGGCTTTCTCTTGCTCGAGAGCTAGAGATGCCGATATGATAACAGGAAGGGTCTCATTCTCACTTAGGTAAGCGTATTTAAGGTAAGACGGCAAAAGCTTGAGTTCGAGTTTTGGAGGGGAAACAATTGAAGGTAAAATTGGCGAAACTGTTTCGAACTCGAAGGATTCCAACAATGGTTCAAAGCGAGTGTAAGCAACCGAGTCGGATGGTTCAGCTAACTCATCCAAAAAATCAAAGGACTCAAACTCGGGTGGTGAGTCTTCAAAATCGTCCAAAAAAGTGAAACACTCGTAATCGTTATCGATTGCGAAAACTGTGTCAGATTCAAGGAGGAACGCACTAGTGGCGTCAAAACTGCTGTGATCGAACATAAATTTTTCGAGCTCACAGTTCTCCTGCGTGATCTCTTGGATCGATCAAATATCAAGTATATTAGCATTAGGCTCGGAGGGATGATTCCCCAACTTAAAAATGTTGAGTTCAATTGTCATATTTCCAAAAGATAAGTTCATTGAATCATTTCGACAATTGATCACCGCATTAGAAGTCGTAAGGAACGGTCGACCGAGTATCACCGAAATTTGACTCCAGGGGTTAGCTACAGGCTGTATGTCCATAACAATGAAATCAACGGGAAAAATAAAATCCCCTACTTTAATTAACACATCCTCTAACTCACCCCTAGGATGAGTGATGGATCGGTCGGCCATTTGGAGAGTACAATGTGTGGGTTTAAACTCTCCAACGCCTAATTGTTCATATACGGAATAGGGTAGCAAATTAACAATAGCACCAAGATCTAAAAGTGCTCGATTGATGTTCTTATCCCCAATTGTTATTGAAATTGTAGGACAGCCGGGGTCCTTATGTTTTTGGGGTAAAGATTGGATAAGAGCATCACTTACAGCACTAGTCACGAAAACTTTCTTGGGTACTTGTGACTTCCTCTTCTTGGTGCATAAGTCCTTTAAGATTTTCGCGTAAAAAGGGACTTGTTGGATTGCATCCAAGAGAGGTATGTTAATGCTAACCTGTTTGAATAACTCCACAATCTTCTCCATTTAGGGAGTAGGTTTATTGGATCTCAACCTGTTTGGAAATGGAACATTTTGAAAATTTGTTGAGTCCAATGTTTGTGGAGTAGATTGCGGAGTTGGAACGGATCCCAGTGTTGGTGTGTTCGTGAAGTGAGATGTGGTTCCGTTCGAATTAGTAGACGTAGAGCCTTGTGAAGAATGAAGAATAGGCTCTGAAGAAGAAGAAGATGAAAAAGAAGAAGAAGAACCGGCAGGGGTGTCATCACTAATACCCACATTATTGTGCAACACTCTTCTAGATCTCAACGTGGTCACAGCATTTACATTATGATTTTGTTGTTCATAAGCAACATATATGTTGTGTGTGTGACCGGGATTTGGCAATGGTTGAGACAGAAGCTTTCCCTTTTCTCGCTCGCTTAACGCAGCATTTAGGTGTGCAATTTGGGCCTCAATTGATTTGATGCTCTGATCATGTGAAGCACTGTTTTGCACCAAAGACTGAATGGAAGTCTCCAACCTTGCTGCGGATTGTATAGATTGTTTTAAAAACGCATCCAAACTTCGTTCTAACGAGAAAAGCTTATCGTTATTCGGCTGAACAAAATTGTTTTAAGGATAAGAGTTGTTGGGTACAAAATTGTTCATTTGGTTTGGGTAAGGTTGGGGTTGGAAAGGTTGATGATATTGAGTTTGTTGAGGGGCTTGTTGTTGTGGAGGAGGCCTTTGAAAGTTGTTAGTGCCTTGGATTTGTTGTTGATTTTTATTCCAAGCAAAATTTGGGTGGCTCCTCCAACCGGGATTATAAGTTGAAGAGTATAGATCATTTCTTTGTCTTTACTGAAAGGCAGCATTAACTTGATCTTGTCCTTGAACAGGTGGGTTGTAAGGACACTCTTCAGTAAGATAGGGCGGATCCGAACAACAAGCGCAAACTGTGCGTGGGGGTAAAACAGGGGCAGGAGAAGGCGTTGAGAATTTGCTCTCAATTGCTTCTAGCTTTTTCGTAAATGCAGCCATTTCGGCCTTCATTGCAATCGACATATCAAGTTGATGTATGTCTGCCCTAGACTGACCTGATGAAGTAGATGAGGTGGTCTTAGTGCTTTCCCACTGAAGTGTTTGTTCAGCAAGATCGTTGAGAAATTGCCAAGCTTCCTCGCTTGATTTTGTAAGAAAGTGACCTTGACAAATGGTTTCCAACAACTGCTTAGTTGCTGGGTTCAGTCCTTCGTATAAGGTTTGGCAAAGTTGCCAATTGTCAATACCGTGGTGAGGGCACTGAACAAGGAGGTCCTTAAATCTTTCAAAACACTTCCAAAAAGGTTCGGAAGGAAGCTGGGAGAATTGAATAATTTCGTTGCGAATTCTCGCGGTCTTGTGGTGTGGGTAAAACCTTTTTAGAAAAGCCTTAACAAACTCTTCCCAATTTTTTATCGAGTGTGATGCCGTGCTATATAACCATTTCTCGGCTAGGTCACATAGAGTGAATGGAATGACACGTAGCCTTATAGCATCATCAGAAAGTTGTGTGGTCTTCATCATTGCGCAAACATTCTGGAATTTGTTTATGAAGATATAGGAATCTTCGGATTCCAGCCCGTGAAATTTGGGCAACATATTGATGAAGTGGGGTTTAATCTCAAAGTTATCCCCATTGGCCGGTGGAAGTGAAAGACAAGTGGGTAAAGCGGTGCGGATAGGATAGAAAAGATCCTGGAGCGCGATTCGTTAAGGCACTTCGACAGGAGGGTGTTGTGGGTTATTCGCACCTAGCGGAGGTGGAATCAGTCCCGCAGGTAAGGGGTTGTTAGGATTGAATCCCGACATCTCCTTAGAAGATGATGAATATGAAGATGAAGGTAAAGAAGTGGAGAGAATTTCGACTTCGGAGTCGAAAGCGTCGTCAGTCGGCACTAACGAGACACGGACTAAACGGACGCTAGTATCTCTAGTCCAACTGGACATACACTAAAGAGGGGTGGTGTAGTCAAAAAGGTAAAAACAGAAGGTGGGGGTAAGAAAACGTCAATGGAATAAAATGGGTGCAAGTGGGGTGCAAAGGATTTCTAGCGACAAATTGGCAAGTTTTTTTTGTAAAATTTTCTGTTTTGTGTTTTTTTTTATAAGGAGTTTTTGCAAAAGATTTTTATAAGAGGCTTAGACACACGTTCAAGCAATCACAATATGCACAATCAAGCCTAGATCTAGGGTCTCCTAGGTCAACTAGACTGCTCCTAACTGTTCCAAAGGGCAAGTTGTGAGATCCTCAAATCGCCTCTTCACCGCCAATTGTGGCCAGGTAAGCACAAGTAAAGAAAGGAGGGATCCGCTCACGAATCACCGTGAGACGGACCTTTTAAAATTACCTTTTCCCACTTGTCTAGCCTAGGCACCACAAAGTCTGGTTTAGATAAACGACCGATGCCTACAACTATTCGTTTGTCCTATTGAGCGCGACAGTCCTTATAGGCCGAGTCTAATCTTTTTTAATTAACTCGATGGTTAATGCAAAATGCTTTTGTGATTTTTGGGGTCCTAGGAAGGGTAATGAAATCCCCACCTAATCTGGATTGGTGTTATAGCCCCTTAAAGTCAGTTTAAGAATGCAAAGCAGTAAAACACACAAAACACTTGCCAAATTTTTTTTTTATTGTGGTGCAAAGAATCCTGCACAAGATCAAGTTATTGGAGAAGGGAGAGAAATTTTTGCGCAAACCCTGCAGGAAAATTTTTCAGAGAAGTTTAGGGGGTTACAGAGAGTTTTCCACGTGCTGACGTCACCAAGGCTCCGCGGTTCGGCGGCAGAATGCTTGATCGTGCGGCGGAAATGCGGTTGACTCGTTGACTCAGGCCTCCAAAATTCTTCTGTTTCTCTGTTGTGGTTCTCCTCTGTTTGTTCAGATCTGCTGTTTGATGTTTTGCTCAATGGATTTTTCCAGATCTGAATCTGTTCGTCTCTTCGATCCTGCACAATTCAAAGGAAAACCCTTCAAAAAATAACAAGATGATAAATTTTTATATTTTTTAAATTTTTCAGTTTTTATGATTTTTCAATTTTTATATTAACCCGAAATTACAAAAAGAAAATAACTACGCCATCCCCGGCAACGGCGTCATTTGATTGAGCGAGAGGTTTTGCGTGCTTACGCTATTTTGTGATCAAAGAATTTACCGCAATCAAGAACGGTGTCTCTTGGTAGCTAGCCGGTTGAGTATGGGTCGGTCCACAGGGATTTTGTGTATTTTCTAGTTATTCTAACGAGTTAATTCTAATAGTGGTAGGTTTGGTTTTCAATAAAAACTGAAATGAGTTTGATTAGAATTAAAACCTTGCTAGAGTTAGGTTTAGGTTAAGTTTGGAAAGTCAATATGTCTCACCGCTTTCTATGCCCGAATTAAGAACTATTTAGGTGTTAAGGTAATAATTAACAAAGGGGATTAGCACGATCGGGAAGAAACTAGATTTCTTCCTCTAGGTCCTTGCCCGTCCTTTCTTAACTCTTACCCTAATCTCCATGGAAAACATACATAACCGGTCTTTAACTATGGTATCACCGCTATATCGTGGGATAGGGTGCCGTAGTGAGCGGTGTGTGTATGTATGCATAGAGTCCTATTTAAAATGTATAACGGGCAAGAAGGGGTGAGAGATTTTCATCTCTCAAACCTTCCCCAAACCTAACCCTAACAAGTGAGGAACTACTCACTCATTAAGGAATTGATAAAAGAGTTCATTTGTATGATTTTAATTTAACAACTACGGCAGATAAGAAATTTATAACTACGGCAGATAAATAAAATTTCTATCTAAATAACTAGGGCAGAAAAGAAATTAAACTAAGGAAAGATAAAGAAAAACTTACTTTTTATATGATGCACTCTTCAAACATTCACAGGGAATAAAAATTCTGGATTCGATAAATAAAAAGAGGCATCTCCAAAAAGAGCTGTAGGGTTCCTATTTATAGATTATAGAAACCCTAGGATTTACATCTGATCCCTATCTACATTTACAAAACTACCCTGAGAAGCCTGGTCAACGCACCGCCACCCACCGTCAAAGTGCACCGACACGTGCTTAGCACGGCGGCGGATCCGCGGCAAGAAGCCATGTTTGGCTGCGGATCTGCGGCCATCTTGAGTGCTTTCTGGCTCAATTTCTCAGGTGTATTTCATGTTGCATTTGGCTTCTGGTTTCTTCACTTGGTTTCTCAGAATGTCTTCTAATTTCTTCCAGATTTCCACAATGCAGACTATTATGGACTTTTATCGTTCGCTTCGTGTTGAAGTCTTGAATCTTGCGCTGCCTTTGTACTTTGTGAAATTGTTCATTGATCTTCGTTTGTCCTTCAAACTGTAGACATGATAAAGATTCTTCTATTTGTTGGTCATAGTCTCACTTTTGTAACGTCTTTTCATCATTTTCACTGTTTTGTTCCGAGAACCTGTAACCTGCAACTATTTAACAGACATGGATCAAAAGCACCTATTTATTTGCAATATGATTAAGAATGGGGAATATAATAATGCAAAATTATGATATGAACACCCCCTTGCATGACTGTGGGTAAGTAAGGTTTCATCTTTGGCATTGATTTATCTATTCCATGTTTGTGAATCTCACCGACTGTTCATAAATCTTAACAGCTCTGCCAACTCTAACCCCGCTAGAATCTCGAATCCCCATGCCACCAGGCCCCTATGCCCAGCGTGCGTCTGAAAGGATGGCGAAACAAAGCATTTACTCTCTAGCGGCTCTCATTGAAGACCTTCGCGCTGGTACCTCTGTCACGGCCGAAGAATTTGTTGTCGAAGACAACGCTTCCTTTGTCCGTTCTTTCCACCTATCATGACGAAGCACTGGTGCGTATCTGGGTTGAGTACTGTCGCCAAATGGAGGTCTGCTTACACGGGCTTGAATGCATCCTCCTTCCCTCCGACATCTTAACCGTGAAATCAAGTCTACGGGGATGGATCGAACGGTGTGCAACCAATCTGCAGTCGTGCGAGAAGCGGATCAACCGGAAGTTTTCGAAGAGGGAGTTAGCTTCGAACGCTTTGGGGGAACTTCAGGCTCAACTTACTGCCAAGACCACTTGCGCGTACGAAATTTGGCGGGTGCTTCAAGAAGCTATCACAGAGGTGGTAGCTCTTGACAAAGCCGTTATCTTTACCCGTGATATGGTTGAAGCTCATAAGTCGCCGAAAGGGAGCTTGAGGGTCAGTTTGCTTCTTATCAGACTCAGCAGACTCAGGCGGGGACCCGCCTTGCAGCAATAACGGAGCTTGAAGCCGTGGTTCAGCGGAAGACTGACGAACTTACTAGCCTACTGCACCGTCCACCGGCTTAAGCTTTTTTTGTCGTTGTATACTCTTCTTCTCTCTTTTTTGTATTCACTCCTGAATGAGAGTATCTTGTATTCATTTTGATTCCTTTATGAAATGTATCTAGTATTCACCTGAATTCATGAATAAAAGACATATTTTATTTCATATTGGCATGTAACTCTGGCAAATGTGGCCCGTAGATAGTCCATATTGACCTCCTTGTAGGGCAGCGATGGTTTAGGAAACAAGTTTGGATCTGCCGCCTAAGACTTTTCAACTTTATGAGCCGTGAGGGTCTCTTTCTCTCTACGAGTCGAGAGGATCCCGTAGGTGTATTTTCTCCTTAGGAGTCGTGAGGATTCCTAAGTGTGTTTTCTCTTGAGAGTCGTAAGGATCTCACAAGAGAATTTTCCCCCTTACAAGTCGAGAGGACTCGTAAGTGGTTTCTTCCCTCCTTGTCGATATTCGACTTTGGAGAGTGTGGCCCGTGGATAGTATAAAATAGTCCATCTTGGATCTACTTGCAGGGCCCCAGTTCTTAGGAAACAGGTTGATATCCCTGTTGCCTAAGGCTTTTTCCCTACGAGTCGAAAACTTCTCACAGGAACATTGTTTTCCCTACGAGTCGAGACGAATCGAGAAGTTCTCGCAAGAATATCCTAACGTCACAGTTAACCTCTGCTGATAGAAGTCCGTTAGGGTCTGTGGTACTAGGGTTTTTTTCCGTCGTACCGTCACATTGGATGATGCATTCCCCGATACGCAATCTTACTATTCGAGTAGCCCCACGACTATCGTGTATCTGATCCTTTCGGGGGCTGGACAAGACGTCTTCATGTAATCTTTCAGGTGATATTACCGTCGGAAGGGCAAGCATTAGGGATATTCCATGCCGCTTTTCACTTGAGATTAGGCTCAGTTTGGGGAGCCCCGATGAGTCATAACCACTCTGCGCTGGTTTAGAATGATCTCCAATGGTCTTTCAGGTTTTATTTGAATTGCCGTCAAGACCCTGAAGCTAGGGATCTTCTTTTGCTTCGTTTGTTGACATTGTATATGCAATATTGCGACGAATGTCGAGGTTGTCTCTAGGTTGTTGATTGATGGAAGAGTTGTTGTGCGTATGCGTTTTTGAAATCAAAGAATTAACCGCAATCAAGATGGTGTAGCTTGGTAGCTAGCCGGTTGAGTACGGGTCGGTCCACAGGGAAAACGTGTCTTTTCTTATTGTTCTAACGAGTCAATTCCTATTTGTGGTACGTTTTGATTTTCTATAAAAACTGAAGTTGAAATTGATTTGGATTAAAACCTTGCTAGGGTTAGGATTAGGTTAGTTTGGAAAGTTAATTCTACTCACCGCTTTCTTTGCCCTAATTAAGAACTTAGGTGTTAAGGTAATAATTAACAAAGGGGATTAGCGCGATCAGGAAGAAACAAAAGTTTCTTCCTTTTGGCTCTTGTCCGTCCTTTCTTAATTCTTAGCCCTAACATCTATCTAAATCAACCACGACCGGTCTAACTAGGGAATCACCGCTATCTCGTAGGATAGGGTGCCGTAGTATGCGGTGGGTGGTTGTTTTACATAGAGTCCTATTTATAAAGTTATGCGGGCAAGAAAGGAGTGAGAGATTTCCATCTCTCAAACATTCCCCAAACCTAACCCTAACAAGTGAGGAACTACTCACTCATTAGGGAATTAACAATGGAATTCATTTTTTTATTTTTATTTTTAATTATCTAATTAACGTGCAGATAATAAAAGACAGATATGAAAAATTGCAGGAATATAAATTGCAAATAATGAAAATTCAGAATAAAAACTTACTTTTTTATTGATGCACTCTTTGACGATTATAATGGAATGAAAATTTTAATCTAGAAATGAAAAGAGGCATGCTCCAAAAAGAGCTGTAAGCTTCCTATTTATAGATAGGAGAAACCCTAGGGTTTACATCTGATCCACATCTAAAATTACAAAACTACCATAAGAAAACCGGGTCAATTCACCAACTCCACCGACACGCACCGACACGTGCAAAGCACGGCCGCGGATCTGCAGCCATAAGCCTTGTTTGGCCGCGGTTCCGCGGCTGTTTGATGAGCTCTTGGGCTCTTTTTCTCTGGGTTGCTTCATGTTGCTATTTGCTTTTGTTTTCTTCACTAGGTTCTTCAGAATATTTTCTAGTTTCTTCCAGATTTCCACAGTGCAGAATGTTGTGGACTTTTACCGTTCGTTTCGTGTTGAAATCTTGAATCTTGTGCTGCCTTGTGCTTTGTGAAATCGAACTGTTCATTGATCTTCATTTGTTCCTTCAACTGTAGGCGGCATCATAAAGATTCTTCTATTTGTTGGTCGTAGTCTCACTTTTGTAGCGTTTTTTTACCATTTTCACTGTATTGTTCCGAGAACCTGTAACTTACAACTATTTAGCAGATATGGATCAAAAGCACCTATTTATTTTAATTATAATTAAGAATGGGGAATATAATAATGCAAAATTCTGATATGAACAAATACCCCCAAACTTATCTTTTGCTCGTCCCGAGCAAAACCAATTTATTCTCGAAAAAACCTAACCTCACTTTCGCAGAGAATCGCGATTGCACTGAGCTCATGCAACAAGACGTTAAACCTCTAGGTGTCCCTAGTAGGAGGAGTGTTGTCTCCTGAGGGTTTTCAGCGGATACTACCCACAAAATCCGATCAATTTGGCCTATTGACTTTCATTCTTCAATTCGGTGTTCTAGCAAGAAATCTATTATCTTCAACTTAAAAATTATCAACCCGTATTTTTCACACTCACTTATCATTTAACTTAAAATTGTATTTGTTCTGTAAATTTATTTATCTTTCAGTATCTTTTGAATTTTCCTTCTAAGGTTCCATCTCAACTTAGGAATTTTTATCATTTTTACTAAAGGTATAAGCCCTATCTTTCATTCCTATCTCTCATCCAAACCCCAATCATATACCCCTACGTGTGTGTTTGTATCACCCCTACACTTGGAAATTTAATTCAAGCTATCATACCCTTGTCCATCGTCCAAAGTACTTTTAGTTGGTGAATTTTAGATGAAATTGCTCACACATCCTTCATGCGACCGTTAATACTTCTTGAGGTACTAACGACCGATTACAAAATGTGATTGCGCATTAAGGCGTAATTCCTCGTCTTGTAATACCTAAGGTTTTAGCAGTGACTCCCAAACCAGTTGGTCTTAAGGCATAGGTGATAAAGCACCCTCGCTATATATTTTTTTATTTTACGCAGTCTTAAGTAATTACAAAACCAGTGTTCATTTTTTTATATCTCTTTATTCACTCTTGTACTTTTATTTTATTTTCCTTCATATTACGGATTTTAGACAAGAGCATTTCAAGGTATCCTCTACTATTCCAAGATTCAAGGTGCGTGTATGTGCTAATTGTAGGGTATATATTTTCAGAATTTAGAATTAAGGTTCAGAATTATTTTTTAGACTTACACTTCAAATAAAAATTCAATACTCTTCCCTTATTTTGACTTAGCCCAAGAACTGAACTCAAAATTTGCCTATTTCTAAATAAACCACAAGGACATATATTTTCTACCGTTAAATTTTAAGAAAGGTTATTTTTAGGGTTTTTAATTTACTAAGTTTAGGATCTAGTTTTTCCTAGCTAGTTAACCGTCTTGTCAAACTTAAGTCAATTATAGCCAAAATTAAATTTTTCAATTTTTATAACTTTTAAAAAATTTCAATTTTTTATTTGATTTTTTTCTTTTATATTTTTATTTTATTTTCATTTTTTTCATTTTTTATAATTTTTTTATAAAGATGCAATGCAGAATTAAACATGCAAAAGAAAAAGAAAAAATATGTACAAAAATATGCAATGCAATGATAACTATTTACAACCACCTCCTCCCCCAAACTTACCAAAAGCAGTGCCCTCACTGCTCAGGCCTTCGGCGTCCCCTAGAACGTGAGCGGGAACGCTCCTCTCACGCCAGCAGGGTTCTGATCCCCTGCTCTACTTGTATTAGGCGCTGATCATGCTGCCTCATCATCCCCGTCAAATTGTCAATCCCCCTAATGGCTCTTCTCATTAAACGTACATGTTCTATGGGGGTGAGCTCTTCCTCGCTCGCGGTCGAGCTGGAGCTGGGTATTCTGGTGGGCACATGTTCAGCCGGTTTTGTTCGTGACCAAACATCAGTCAAGCGGGTATAGGACGTGGATACGCCCTCAATGAGAGGCCTGATGGGTATACCTCCATGCATGTAGAATTCAAATTCCTCCACAGGGGGAAAATAGAGACACAGTTGTATCACTAACATGGGGCATGGGTAATTCACGGCCCTTCTGCCAGCACCAATTGAATTAAGTAAAACCGTGCACATGTCAAATCTAGGGTTCCTAGTCATTAGGGTGTGCACGATATGAAGTGACGGGGTGAAAAATGTGGTATTATGTGCACTCCCAAAAATATTATTTTGTGCCCACCGGCACACGGTTAAAACATTAGTGAAAAGGGTTCTAGCCTGTATTCCCTTCCTCGGTTCCCTCAAACAGTCGTTAGCCATTAAGGGTAAGTAATCTTCATATTGAAGAGGTTGGTCATGAACAGATAATCTAGGGATTAGAGTGACTTCATGGATGAAGTCTCTGTCAATAATTATCTCCCTATTGCCCCAAAGTAGTTTGATAAAACCGTATTGTGCAAGGCAGCCTTCTTCCATGCACTCGTAAAAACGAGTGACTAGATCTGGAAGGGTATAAGTATTGGGATGATTATAGATTAAGAAATTCCACCCCCTCCGTGTGATTTCATCAGCAAAATAACTCCCATATATCGTGTGTGAAAAGATTTGTGAGAAGTCACGTTCTAACTGCATGTTTGGTGCCATCACAGAAAGTTCACAGATCTAAAAAAATTTAACAGAGAGGATCTAAGGAATGCAAACCTCCTCTGAAAGATTCAGAGGGTGATGCGGCAGGAGCGCGGCGGAAGTGCGGCGGAAGCAAGGCTTGGGCGGCGGAGAGTTCTTTCTGCAGAAGTTGGAGCGGCGGCTAGGGTTTGAAGAAATGAAATTTTAGGGTTATGGAAAAAGGCAGAGAGGGTTCGGGTGTTATTTATAGGGGGATGTGTTGGTTATTTGTAAAAATCCCCTCTTAAAGAGAGGAAATTATTTGTAAATAAAAATTTTATTTTTATTTTATTAAATCTGGAAATTTACAAAAATACCCCAAAAAAATTTTATTTTCAAATTTTCAATTTTTTATGTTATTTTGTTTTTATAAAATTATAAATGATACATACCCCCAAATTTGTTTGAAACAGTGTTTTGGCCTGTCACGTGATTCGTTGGGGCGCTTCGACAAGAGAGTGTGGTGGGTTATTCGTACCCAGTTGAGGTGGAATCAGTCCCGTAGGTAAGGGGTTGTTAGGATTGAATCCCGACATCTCCTTAGAAGATAATGAATTTGAAGATGAAGGTAAATAAGTGGAGGGAATTTCGACTTCGGAGTCGAACGCGTCGTCAGTAGGCACTAACGAGACACGGACTAAATGGGCGCTAGTGTCCCTAGTCCAACTGGACATACACTAACGAGGTGTAGTGTAGTCAAAAAGGTAAAAATAGAAAGTGGGGGTAAGAAAACGTCAATGAGAGAAAGTGGGGTGCAATGGATTTCTAGCGACAAAATGGCAAGTTTTTGTAAAAAATTTTGTTTTGTGGTTTTTTTTTAAAGGAGTTTTGCAAAAGATTTTTTATAAGGAACTAGACACACTTTCAAGCAATCACAATATGCATAATCAAGCCTAGAGATAGGGTCTCCTAAGTCAACTAGACTGCTCCTAACTGTTCCAAAGGGCACGTTGTGAGATTCTCGAATCGCCTCTTCACCGCCAATTGTGGTCAGGTAAGCACAAGTAAAGAAAGGAGGGATTCGCTCACAAATCACCGTGAGACGGGCCTTTTAAAATTACCTTTCCTACTTATCTAGCCTAGGCACCACAAAGTCAGGTTTAGATAAACGACCGATGCCTACAACCTTTCCTTTGTCCTAATGAGCACGACGGTCCTTATTGGCTGAGTTTAATATTTTTTAATTAACTTGAAGGGTTGATGCAAATGCTTTTTGTGATTTTTGGGGTCCTAGAAAGGATAATGAAATCCCCACCCAATCTGAATTGGTGTTATAGCCCCTTAAAAGTCCGTTTTAAAAATGCAAAGCAGTAAACACACAAAAATCCAAAACACTTGCCAAAAAAATTTTCTTTTATTTGCAGCGCAAAAAATCCTGCACAAAATCAATTTATTGGAGAAGGGAGAGAAGTTTTGCGCAAAGAACCCTGTAAGAAAATTTTTCAGAGGACTACAAAGGACAGAAGAGAGGAAAAGAATGCTTACAGAGAAGTTTTCAGTTGCTGACGTCAGCAAAGTGCCGCTGATCCGCGGTCAAAGGCTTGCAATTGCGGCGGTTCCGCGGTTCTTCTGTTGGATTAGGCCTCCAAAATCTTTCTGTTATCTGTTGTGGTTCTCCTCTGTATGTTCAGATCTGCTGTTTGCTGTTTTGTTCACTGGGTTGCTCCAGATCTGAATCTGTTCGTCTTCCCGTTCCTGCACAATTCTCACGAAAACCCTTTAAAAAATAACAAGATGATTTTTTTTTATATTTTTCATTTTTTAAATTTTTTTTAATTAACCCGAAATTACAAAAAGAAAATAACTACCGTTATCCCCAGCAACGGCGCCATTTGATTGATGGAAGAGTTGTTGTGCGTATGCGTTTTTGAAATCAAAGAATTAACCGCAATCAAGACGGTGTCGCTTGGTAGCTAGCCGGTTGAGTACGGGTCGGTCCACAAGGAAAACGTGTCTTTTCTTATTGTTCTAACGAGTCAATTCCTATTTGTAGTAGGTTTTGATTTTCTATAAAAACTGAAGTTGAAATTGATTTGGATTAAAACCTTGCTAGGGTTAGGATTAGGTTAGTTTGGAAAGTTAATTCTACTCACCGCTTTCTTTACCCTAATTAAGAACTTAGGTGTTAAGGTAATAATTAACAAAGGGGATTAGCGCGATCAGGAAGAAACTTTGTTTCTTCCTTTTGGCCCTTGTCCGTCCTTTCTTAATTCTTAGCCCTAACCTTTATCTAAATCAACCACGACCGGTCTAACTAGGGAATCACCGCTATCTCGTAGGATAGGGTGCCGTAGTGAGCGGTGGGTGGTTGTTTTACATAGAGTCCTATTTATAAAGTTATGCGGGAAAGAAAGGAGTGAGAGATTTCCATCTCTCAAACCTTCCCCAAACCTAACCCTAACAAGTGAGGAACTACTCACTCATTAGAGAATTAATAATGGAATTCATTTTTTTATTTTTATTTTTAATTATCCAATTAACGTGCAGATAATAAAAGACAGATTTGAAAAATTGCAGGAATATAAATTGCAAATAAGGAAAATTCAGAATAAAAACTTACTTTTTTATTGATGCACTCTTTGACGATTACAATGGAATGAAAATTTTAATCTAGAAATGAAAAGAGGCATGCTCCAAAAAGAGCTGTAGGCTTCCTATTTATAGATAGGAGAAACCCTAGGGTTTACATCTGATCCACATCTAAAATTACAAAACTACCCTAAGAAAACTGGGTCAATTCACCGACTCCACCGACACGCACCGACACGTGCACAGCACGGCCGCGGATCTGCGGCCTTAAGCCTTGTTTGGCCGCGGTTCCGCGGCCGTTTGATGGGCTCTTGGGCTTTTTTTCTCTGGGTTGCTTCATGTTGCTATTTGCTTCTGTTTTCTTCACTTGGTTCTTCAGAATATTTTCTAGTTTCTTCCAGATTTCCACGGTGCAGAATGTTGTGGACTTTTACCGTTCGCTTCGTATTGAAATCTTGAATCTTGTGCTGCCTTCGTGCTTTGTGAAATCGAACTGTTCATTGATCTTCATTTGTTCCTACAACTGTAGGCGGCATCATAAAGATTCTTCTATTTGTTGGTCGTAGTCTTACTTTCGTAGCGTTTTTTTTACCATTTTCACTGTATTGTTCCGAGAACCTGTAACCTGCAACTATTTAGCAGACATGGATCAAAAGCACCTATTTATTTGCAATATGATTAAGAATGGGGAATATAATAATGCAAAATTCTGATATGAACAGCTGTCTGTGAACCGTTAAGTCTTGAAACTAGGGACTTTACCATGGCTCCGTTTGTTGATGTCGCATCTGCATCCTGCTAGAGTGAGAAAGAACGCCTTGGTGATCTCTAGGCTATAGATGTTGCCGTCGAAACCCTGAAGTTAGGGATCTTCCTTCGCTTCGTTTGTTGACATTGTGTCTGCTATATTGCGACGAATGTCAAGGTTGTCTCTAGGTTGTCTGTGAACCGTCGAGGCTTAGAACTAGGGACTTTGCCATGGCTCCATTGTTTTTACCCTGGGGTTGGTTGTTGACGTGTCTGCATCCTGCTAGAGTGAGAAATAACGCCATTGCTGATCTCTAAGCTGTTTGTGAACCGTCGAGATTTGGAACTAGGGACTTTGCCATGGCTCCGAGGCAGTCTCTAGGTTGTCGGTAAACCATCGAGGCTTGGCTTTCCCTTTAATGAAGCCTGGTAGAACAATGTGCTTCCCTTTTTGTTTGTGCCCATGGATTGTATACAGGGGTTGACGTGAACTTACCTACATGGCAAAAAATTTCTCTTCTTCTTTTTTTTGTTTCATTCCGCGATGCTCTATCATTTCAGCTTTTTATATCGCGAAAGTCACGATTGCCCAATCATTTCGGCTTTTTATCGTAGTGCCCAATCATTTCGGCTATTTTTTCTTTTTTTACTCGCTGCTTTTTATTACGAGTTGCCCAAACATTTCGGCTGTTTTTATATGCATATATTTTGCTCGCTGATTTTTATTGCGAGTTGCCCCATCATTTCGGCTATTTCATATGCATTTTTTGCTCGCTAATTTTTATTGCGAGTTGCCCCATCATTTCGGCTATTTCATATGCATTTTTTGCTCGCTGATTTTTATTGCGAGTATGAAATTCAAGATCTGATACCAATCTTAGCATCAGCATTATTACGACTGGAATATTGCTATGAGCGAATCATCATTTTCCGTAAAAGGACTTGGAATTTGATACTGATTTAGGCATCAGCATCGCTACAACTGAGATATTGTCAGGAGCGAATCACCATTTGCCTTTGTCGATTTGAACAAAGGTGGCTTAGAAAACAGGGTTAGGATCCTGTTGACGGAGGCTTTTTGACTTTACAAGCCGTAAGGATCTCATAAAGGTATTTCTCCCTACGAGTTATAAGGATCTCGTAGGTGTATTTTGTTGGAGATAGTGCCCTCAGAGTCAATTATTAGGTCACAGGTACGTGATTGTAATGATTGAGGGAGGACCTATCCCGGTAGGACAGTCTTACTCGAGATGATAGTTTGCTATCTGGTTTACCTTTATCATTGTGTACTGCTTTAGGTGACATGATACGTCGCTATTACACGTTGATAGAGCCCCTAGGATTCTTGCTTGACCACCAGCAGTATGAGGGCGATCATATAAGTGGGAGCTGGGGGTCTACAAGCATATCCTTAAAAGGTCCCTAGTCGTGGGAGTTTCGAGACTGGGCATCGATACTCCATTAGTAGACTAGTGTATACAGTCGAGACCCCGACGAGGGGCGGTGGCCGGTCTCACAAGCCACTGGTGTCAGTTGGTTCACCTAAGATGTATACAGGTGCTCATTGGGTTATGAGTACACCGGACAGGACTCGCCGGGAACATGCTAGTTGGTCATATACCAGACGTCAGATGGCAGTTCCCTGGTGACATGTGTGCAGGTTAGTTCATCGACCTGGGGATCGTCATTTGTCTCGTGTGAGTTCCCACTGTACTTTGATTACTACCCTACCACGGCTCAAAGGAGTCGTGCAAACAGGTTTTAGTTGGGTACAGTCCCGAGCCACATGGAGGCAGTGAGCGTATCTTCAGGGGTTCGTCTCTCCCGGTATTGGGGGTGAGGTCGTGCTGTGTCTAGGAGAGCCATTACACAAAGTCCTTGGCCAAGGCAAGGAGATTTACTGGTAGGTATTCCAGTAGTATCTCAGGGTGTTCTGGGCTACACTCCGACACGACTTGTACCGCTTTTGGGGGTCTGACTTTTACCAACCCCCTAGGCCCGCCATGCGATACTCATAGACGAACGGACCGGACTGCACGGATATTGTCACTGACAGGCTCAGTAGGGTGTCAGGATGAGTTTACTCATCGACGTCCCTTTTGGTCAATAGCTGGTGGCCCGTCACGTATTGGCTTATACCTCTGACGTGCTGGTGGTTAAATCCACAGCCATAGTATTGACGAGTCTTTAGAGTCCACCACACTTTCAGTTACTCAAGCTTTCGGGCGAAACGCTGTAGAGGCCGTATGGAGATATGGCAGGGTCCGATCAGATACGTGCGGTATTGCACGGATCAGGATCGGACGGTTTGTACTTGTGGCCGTATGGTTATATGGCAGGGTTCGATCAGATACGTGCGGTATTGCACGGATCAGGATCGGACGGATATTACTAGCCGGCTTTGTTTTAAGCCGGTCCTAGTTTAGTACAGTGTAGATTTTGTCTCATTGCATTTGTATCCGGACGGAATACAGATGCGGGTGTGTATGCACTGTATTGGGTTTTCCTGTAATTTATTACGGGACCAGTTTTCTGGAGTTGCCAGTTTGCATTCCGCTCCGGCCGGTTTTTCTTTGTTCTTTCCCGGCCGGACTTTTCCGATGGAGGGGGTTATTTGCAATTGTGCAAATAACATTTGTGGAGGGAGTATCTTGCATATTGGTGGCATCATGATGGCTTTTCATGATGAGATCCTTTTTCTTTCTTTTCTTTGCTTTATGAGATTAGATATGAGGTGAGGTTTGATGTAAGTTTTGTGATGATTTTGTTCTTGGATGTGGTCACCATTGCTTTTCTCCTACACTCACTCTCCTTCATGGTTTAATGTATGGTTGATTTCTTTTTCCCTCCACCATTCTCACCTTAGGGGTTGGCCGGCCACAATTTTATGGGGTGAGGAAAATGAGAGTGTGGCATTCTTTTGATCATCTCATTTTGCTTACCAAAATTGATAGCTTCATTTTCCCTCCAAAGCTCAATCTTCATTCCTCCATCCAAAGGCAACTCCAAACCCCAAATGAGACTGGCATGTTCTACACTACAACCTACAGCATATCTTGGACGCGTCGGGTAGCCTACTTCGCGCCCGAGTTGCCTCGGTATAGAGGCGGGAGCCCGTAAAAGTACCCGGCTTCGTGGTGCCCTTTCCGACGAGTAGGAGACGGACGGAGATCCCGCGAGGAGATCGGAGTGGAGATGAAGTCCGGAGGACTCGGATCAGTCGGTACATCTCTAACCCGTATTCTAGTTAGCTTAGACTTGTTAATGGTTACGATCCGGAGTTTAGTGCGCGGTGGTGCCGGTTTGCAAAGTCCGCAAAATTAAAGTTTATCACCGCTTCCGCATTCCGGCGTCGGATTGACGGCCGGGGCGCCGCCGTGCACTTACAGTGGTATCAGAGCCTCGCCATTAACTTAGTCTAGCTTTGTGTAATGTGTTTGCATTTCCGATCGATCAAAAATGTTCCAAAACTGCATTTTAGTTCGAATCAGTTTCTGTTGAAAATTTTTGGTCTCGAAAAATTTTTCAGGTTGTAAAATATTGATGTACTGGAAAATCTAAGAGTTCTGTAAAAATTTGACGAAGTAACTCCACAGTTGGAGCGCGGAACCGCCGCGAAACCCCCCCTTGTGCGGCCCTTCCGCCGCGCACTATTCACATCACTTCACCAAATTTTTTCAGAGGCCTTATGGGCTTAAAATATGGGCTTTGGAATATTAAAGTTGGGCCAATTGTTTCTGTGAGTGCTACAGTTTTCTTTGGGGCCCACTTGTTAATTGTTTGATCAATCAGAAATTTTTTAAACACATTTTTCACAGTATTTACATTATATCTGCGACCGTGAATGTCACTCGATCGGTAAATCCGGTCTAACTGCTATAGCCCGGTTAGACGGATTTGCGAACGTGACTTTCACGTTGATGTTCTATGTATTTGCTGTGATGTTGCGGATCGGTCGTGGGGGATAGCCTGGATGCAATGCTAGTACAGTCTTTGTTGTATTGTGTACATTTGTTATTGCGGGGCGAGCGTCCGACATGTGGACTGCCGTCACTGCCTGATTGTATTATTATTTTGGGGCACGACCTGGTTGCGGTCGATGTACCCGGTGTATGTATATTTTACTTTCTGTACTAGGATTGCCCCGCGGAGGGGTGCACGGATAGCCGGGTTCTGGAGGGCAACAAGCCCGCATCTCATGGCATTGAGACGGAGGGGGCTTCACTCTAGGATTGGCGGGCTACTCGCCGCACTCGTAGGGGGTACAGGTTGACCCAGGAGGGGTGCCCAAGTTACCGGATTCCGTGAAGTGCTGGGTGGTCCATTCACGGTGCTGAAGGGGGCTGCCTCGCTTCAGGTTTTGGCGGGTGACTTGCCGCGCCCGTAGGGGTCTAGGATTTCATTGCACAGGCTATCCACACGACCAGGGGAACGTCGGGTTTCAGTAGTGGCTCTGTGAAACCCGGGGATCCCAGATATCTGTATTGTTTCTGTGATGCTGTTCATTCTCTGTGATGTTGCATTTCTTTTCACGCCTTGAGCGAAATATAATATATTGGTATATATATTAGTAGATGTTGTATATGTTTTTCATCCGCGCTAGTCCAGTCCCCGCTCTGTCGTTAGTAAGCTAACCTAACGGGTAATGACGGGACCCAGTGGCGAATGCGGATGGCATATACGTACATCAGTATATTTTCGTTCTTTTTGGTGTGATCAATTGATGGGACTGCATTGATTCGGATCAATGCAAGTTAAAAACAAACCTAATCTGATGTTGTTGGAACATTTTTCAAAAAGCTGTTATTGCAAGGACGTTCACTTTTGTTTTGCATCGTGGTATTCATTTGGAATATCCTGCTCCTCAGTCGACGAGGCAAGGGCCGAGATCCCTTCACCGGGAGTGACCCCTTGGACAAAAGTTTGCGTCAGGGCATTAACTTCACTATAGCCGATTACTTTTGCTTTGCATCGTGGTATTCATTTGGGATATCCTGCACCCCATTCTACGGGGAAAGAGCCGAGATCCCTTCACCGGGAGTGACCTCTTTAGTAAAGGTTTTCGTCACTATATTTTCTAAAAAGCTATCCGTTCCTTCAACGATATCAAGTTCATTACGTTAAAGGTTTTCGCCAGAAACCATTCGTAGCCCTCCGTCGTTTCATATGGGTGGTCAATAGTATTCAAGCTGTGTATGTTGGCCAAAGTCAAGGCACAGTGATTGGTAGCTATTGGGGTATTCATATGCAGCATAGATAGATGCGTTGGTTTGGGACAGTCGTACTGCCATTTTGGCCAAAGTCAAGGGTATGTACGGGTGGATTCAAATTAACCTGGAGAATGACGGGTAGAACTTGACATGTGACTTATGATATGTTGGCCAAAGTCAAGGTCATAAGAGCATGGGGCAGAAATCACATCGGGAGTTTCAAAAGTACTGAAACTTGCCAGATATGCGCATACCTTCTGGAGTGTGATACCGTGAGCGGATTCCGTCACGTTATCGTGCGATGAGAGTTGGATCCCGATTCCCACTGATGAGTTGGTTTACTCCTCGGGTGACCCCGACTAATTCTTCTTTCAGGTTTGGAGGAGAATTTGAGGTACAGTGGGAGGATTCCAGATTAGATAAATTGGTAACCATTCTGATCTAGGTTAGAGTGCACGCTGAGTGTTTCTTTTCTCTCTCTCTCTGGCAGCGACCATTGACCCGACCCTAGACTATGACTCAGTGACCAAGTTGACCGAACCTACTTAACACTGGCTTTTGGATTGTCAGAGTTGCAGACCTCATTGCCACTCCTACTTATACCCTTTTCTCCAGGACACCCCGTATTGCTACGAACGTCCACTTCCATTGGACAAAACCATCGTATGGTTAGATACGAACTCGAAAGAATTTATTCGAGGATGGTTTCCGGTTCTGGAGAAAACGGATAGGATTATTCAGTTGTCTTTTTCTTTTACCCTCTCTCAGGTTGCGAGTACTCCTTAGTTTAGGAGTAGTACACCTATTATGCAAATTGGATAGTCTTCTTCCAAACCATAGGCTGGTGCCGACTGGTAGGGAATAAAGAAAACCAGTTAGCCTAAACGGTGTACAGAAGGTATTAAGTTCAGACAAAGCAAGGGATTAGTAAGAGGGCAAAGTAAATTGCGACTGCTATTCACGACCAAACCAAGTATTTCTTCGCCAATCCTAAATCACCTTTGTATTTCTCCAGGACACTCCGTATCACTACGAAGATCCCATTTTATTGGATAATCCATCGTATGGTTATATACGAACTCGAAAGGAACTTGTTCCAGTTCGGGGATGGATCCTGGTTCAGGAGAAATAGGAATAAAGTACATTCAGGTGTCTTTTATCTTCACCTTCTCTCGCGTTGCGAGTGCTCCTAGGATTAGGACAGTACACCCTTTATGCTTATTGGATAGTCCTCTTCCAAACCATAGGCTGGTGCCGAACGGTAGGGAAGGAAGAAAACCATTTGGCCTAATGGGTGTGCAGAAGGTAATGACTAAAGACATATGAAGGGATTTGGAGAGGTGGCAAAGAACTATACGGTTACAGTCGTGAATCTGGAATAGGCATTACTAGGAATACCAGAATACCCCATCGGAACATTTCGATGTTTCAGTTTCACTGTGTAATGTTAAAGGAAAACTGATTTCCCGATTAGATACTTACTCCAGGGTATGTATTTACCAGGTACGATTCTCACATCTGTATAGTTTTACAGATGATGAGTGGGAGTAAGTTATTGGGAATTGGGTGATCATCCTCATTATATCGGGATTCGTTGTAATCGGTGATATTTGAGGAAATCACCTGGGCTGTTTGCCGGTTGGCAAATATTTGGTTTTGAATATCCGCTGTTATGCACCAATTTCAAATTGATATATCTGTACGTCTATTTTTATAGAGTGAGATATACCTTTATGAAATTATGTCTACGACATTTACCTATATCAGTGGATGGTTAGGTAAGGAGCATTAAACAACGGTGTAATTCTTCATAACCAAAGGTACAGTTTTCAACCTACGACACACAGTAAATGAGTTATCAGACTCAAGAGACTTATACAGAGTATTGTATGTTGTCCAGGGTCCATCAGGACAGAGGGGTTGGTCCTCATACAACATTCAGTTTACTTATGACTTCTCTAGTTTTTAGACAGGTGTTTCGTGGAAACGCAGGGTCCGAATTTGGAGAAGTTATTGGTATTTGAATAGAGTGGAGAACCAGGTGTCACAAGTATCGGGATTCTTCAAAGTGATCGAAGATGTAGATACTTGTGTATGGTGTTCAGTTGATAGTAATGATTAAGAGAACTTGCTTCTCTTTCAGGTTACTCATAATTGGAAGCATTCCTAAGTTGAGTAACGCTGATCGGCCTCCTTCCATTTAGTTGACATGCGCTGGGGACAGCTGCATGATTTGAATCTGGTTCAATTAAATCAGTGCCTCTGTTTCTATATTGGATATAGATCAGTTCATATCTTAACGTTGTTAAGGTACGGGGTGTTGTCCGGCTTATGATTAAAACCAGACTCTGGACAGCTCAAGGCGCGTTTCTGTAATGGCTGTTTGTGGGTTGACCCAGGCTATGACGAGGGTTGACTTTCTACCATCTGGAAGATCAATAGTGATATTGTTCTTAACTCGCCACATTTTAAAAGAAATGGTTATTTTTCAGAAAACAGTAGTGGGAGTATGGTAGAACTGGAAGTGATTCCAGAACCGCAAACGATTACTGAAGATTTGATAAGGAACCTAAAGATTCAATCTGATTTGACATTCCATTGGCCGCTCCGCAGATAAGGTGGGTAACTTCAGGCACCCGAGAGGTACTACGGTAGCCTCAAGGACGGTGACAGGGAAGTTCTTGTTTACCCACACTTGCCATTGTTGTTGTTCCAGGCTGCGAGACCCGGCAGGAGGATGAGTATAGCGTCGTTCTAAACTTGCTTTAGAAGTGCGCGTCTATATGACTCTGCCAGAGGGTTGTCGTAGTCAGTGGGAGCAGCGGAAGCATTGGTGGACAGGTTGCTTATGTCTATTTATAGACTAGAGCAGATGTAGCGGAGATAGATCATCTATTTCTGACGTGACAGTCATGGTTTTGACTTCATCAGAATAGGGGATGGATCTGTTGAGAAGGTAGTAGGGTGTGATATCCTGGTATTTGGATGATATACACAGAGTAGGAAAAGAAACTCCTATACTACAATCGGTTATACTTTGGTCGTCACACAGTAGTTTCTCCACAAAGGACTTGGACTTTATATCAGACATGCTGGTTACTAGATCTATGGTTTTAAATCTAGATTTGGGTGGTTCCCAATCAGGGTACTTGACAGCATTCTAAGAGTATTTAGGATGGACGACTCCTGGCACGGTAGTGTACCTGCAGGTAATGGAGTCACCCTCTCCAAAGGTGTCTTACAGACTAAAGGGGAGAGGGACGTGCATGATTGGCAGATCACTTGCTCAGGCAATTGAGTCAATCGTGAGATGTCAAGTACCACACCAGATGTTGTTCTTGCACTAGATGCAATAAGTTGACATTAATCCAATCATGGAGAAACGGTAGGAAGCAGTTTTAGAACATAAGTGGATGTTCTAGGGATATGATAACGACAGCCTTATTCGGGAGACAGTTATCATTCCAGGCTTCCAAGGTGACATAGACGACAAGGAAGTTGTCAGAGTTATAGTTTTTCCTTCTGACGAGGGGCAGTATTTTGGACAGGTGGTCCAAGGCAATACTGAGGGAGGCATGGCGTGCAGGATACTGATTAAGTTCAGTTGACGATACAGTCTAAGAAGTTTGGATTTGGAGTTCATTTATGAGCTAGGTCCCATCAGACATCCAGACATTCTAAGACAGGTATTGCTCTTTTCGGGAGATGGTTTTCTCCGCGAACTTGAGATATAGAGAGACATAGAAAGAAACAACTAAGTGGATCCACTCACTGAGGCTATTCCTCGAACGCAATAGTTCCGCAAACGAGCTTTGTGAGACTGACTAGTAGAGGAGTTGGATGTTCGGTATCACACGGGCTGTGAGTATGCGACATCGCAATAATTAGCCTTGAGTGCAAGTGGGAGATTGTTGGAGATAGTGCCCTCAGAGTCAATTATTAGGTCACAGGTACGTGATTGTAATGATTGAGGGAGGACCTATCCCGGTAGGACAGTCTTACTCGAGATGATAGTTTGCTATCTGGTTTACCTTTATCATCGTGTACTGCTTTAGGTGACATGATACGTCGCTATTACACGTTGATAGAGCCCCTAGGATTCTTGCTTGACCACCAGCAGTATGAGGGCGATCATATAAGTGGGAGCTGGGGGTCTACAAGCATATCCTTAAAAGGTCCCTAGTCGTGGGAGTTTCGAGACTGGGCATCGATACTCCATTAGTAGACTAGTGTATACAGTCGAGACCCCGACGAGGGGCGGTGGCCGGTCTCACAAGCCACTGGTGTCAGTTGGTTCACCTAAGATGTATACAGGTGCTCATTGGGTTATGAGTACACCGGACAGGACTCGCCGGGAACATGCTAGTTGGTCATATACCAGACGTCAGATGGCAGTTCCCTGGTGACATGTGTGCAGGTTAGTTCATCGACCTGGGGATCGTCATTTGTCTCGTGTGAGTTCCCACTGTACTTTGATTACTACCCTACCACGGCTCAAAGGAGTCGTGCAAACAGGTTTTAGTTGGGTACAGTCCCGAGCCACATGGAGGCAGTGAGCGTATCTTCAGGGGTTCGTCTCTCCCGGTATTGGGGGTGAGGTCGTGCTGTGTCTAGGAGAGCCATTACACAAAGTCCTTGGCCAAGGCAAGGAGATTTACTGGTAGGTATTCCAGTAGTATCTCAGGGTGTTCTGGGCTACACTCCGACACGACTTGTACCGCTTTTGGGGGTCTGACTTTTACCAACCCCCTAGGCCCGCCATGCGATACTCATAGACGAACGGACCGGACTGCACGGATATTGTCACTGACAGGCTCAGTAGGGTGTCAGGATGAGTTTACTCATCGACGTCCCTTTTGGTCAATAGCTGGTGGCCCGTCACGTATTGGCTTATACCTCTGACGTGCTGGTGGTTAAATCCACAGCCATAGTATTGACGAGTCTTTAGAGTCCACCACACTTTCAGTTACTCAAGCTTTCGGGCGAAACGCTGTAGAGGCCGTATGGAGATATGGCAGGGTCCGATCAGATACGTGCGGTATTGCACGGATCAGGATCGGACGGTTTGTACTTGTGGCCGTATGGTTATATGGCAGGGTTCGATCAGATACGTGCGGTATTGCACGGATCAGGATCGGACGGATATTACTAGTAACTCCAATGATATGGCTCAAATGAAAATAATTGAAGCATGCAATAAAATAATGCACAATGCTTCAATAGTAACTCCAAATGAATAAAAAATAAAACAAGCCATTCCTTCATCCATGCTTAGACTTTCTCCAAATTCCACCTCATTTATTTATTTTCACAAAATAAATATCCATTTATGAGGTGTCTCCTTCTAGAAGGTATTCTTGTAACAATTACAAGAATACCCCTTCACCGTATACCGTATAAGTATACCCGTATCCGAATTCCGAAAAATATGAATACAAATAATCCAATAATATAATACCGGTATCCGGCTTAAACCAAAGCCTACCAGTATTATCCTTCCGATCATTATTCCTGTAACAATTACACAAAGATAATCGAAACCATGCCGTAACAACTTACGGCCTCTACATCTTTTGCCTGAACCAGGGAACCCTCTGTGTGGGACTCTAAAGATTCGACAGTACGTTGGCAGTGGGTTTAACCACAAGCACGTCAGCGGCACTAGCTGTGCGTAACGGCTACCCAGGTACATGACGAAAAGGTGGCCGACAAGCGAACTCATCCCTACCCTAACGAGCCTGTAAACAACACTTACCGTACAGTCCGGTCTCTTCGTCTGATATGTCGCATATGAAGTCTATGGGTGGTAAATGTCAGACTCCAGTAACTTTATAAGTCGTGCTGATTTACGGCCCATAACGGTTCGAGAAACTACTTATAACTCTTATCAGTAAATCTCGAGAACCCTGGCCAGGGATTTGCTGTTATGGCCGATCAAGTATAGCGCGACATCAACTCCCTATACCTGGAGAGACGAAACCCCTCCTATCGCTCACTGCCTCCATGTGATTCGGGACTGTACCCAAAATCCACCTGTTTGTACGACTCAGTAGAGCCGTGGTAGGGAGGAAATCAAAGCATAGTGGGAATCACAAAAGAAGTTATGAAGATCTCAGGTCTACAGACTAACATGTACAAGTGTCACCAGAAAACTGTTATCTGACAATAGGTATATATACCATCTTGGAGTTCTCGGCGAGTCCTGTTCGATGTACCCATTCTCCAATGAGCACCTGTGTACAATCTTTGATGTCAAACACCAATGGTTGTGGGATCAACCATCGCCCCCAAGGTCAAGAAACGTACACACTAGTCTACTTTGGTAATATCAATGCCCTGTCTCGATATACCCTCGACTAGGAACCATTAAAGGATATGCTTATAGACTGCCCAGGCCCCACTAGTCTGATCTACATCATAATCCTGGCAGTCAAGCATGATCCTAAGGGCTTCATCAACATGTATATAAAGATATGAAATACAACGCATCACACATTAAGATAAAGATAAACCAGATATCATACTATCATTTCGAGCAAAGATTGTTTCTGTACATATACATGCCTAGCATCCTATACAATATAGGCCTCTATGGCATACATATCTAACAATCTCCCACTTGCACTAAGGCCTGTAGTTGGTGCAATAAGTACCCATTGTCTACACTAGAACCAGTTGCCAGCGTACCGCATGCCCAACAGCTCGAACAGTTTCTCAAACTGGACTTGAGAGGTGGCCTTGGTGAATGGATCTACTATGTTGTCTTTCGTTTCTACTCTCCATATCTCGATTTCCGGGCGATCCACTATCTCCATGATGAGGTGATACCGCCTCAAGATATGTCTGAATTTCTGATGGGACCTCGGTTCCTTTGCCAAAGCCATGGCTCCATTGTTATCGCAATACAGAGGTATTGGATTAGCAATGGATGGAACCACCTGAAGTTCGGAAATGAACTTCCTTATCCAGACTATCTCTTTTGCGGCATCATTAGCAGCAATATACTCAGCTTCCATCGTGGAGTCAGCGATGGTTTCTTGCTTGGAACTCTTCCAACATACTGCCCCTCCATTTAGGGTAAATACAAACCCTGAGATGGACTTACTATCATCCTTGTCGCTCTGGAAGCTGGAGTCGGTAAAGCCCTCCATTTGGAGATCTCCGTTACCATACACCAAGAAAATTTCTTTAGTTCTTCTCAAGTACTTCAGAATGTTCTTCACAGCAGTCCAGTGTTTCTCCCCTAGATTGGATTGATACCTGCTTACTGCACTCAGTGCATAAGCTACATCTGGGTGAGTACACAACATCGCATACATTATAGATCCTTCCGCCGAAGCGTAGGGTATAATGCTCATGCGAGCCCTCTCCTCATCTATCTTTGGAGACATCTCTTTCGAGAGGGTGATCCCGTGACAAGCGGGTAAATTACCTCGCTTGGAATCTTCCATACTAAACCTCTTTAGTATGGTGTCAATGTATCTCGATTGGGATAATCCCAATAATTTCTTAGATCTATCTCTATAGATCTTAATCCCTAGAATGTACGAGGCATCACCCAGGTCTTTCATGGAGAACCTCTGCGATAAGAATAGTTTGACCGATTGTAGCATAGGAACATCATTTCCTATCAAGAGAATGTCGTCCACGTACAATACGAGGAATGTAATAGTGCTTTCTACAACCCTTTTATAAATACATGGTTCATCTACATTTTTGATAAAACCAAACTCTTTGATTGTATCATCAAAGCAGATGTTCCAACTCCGTGATGCCTGCTTTAATCCATAGATGGATTTAAGCAACCTGCATGTTTTTCTGCTGCTCCCACTATCAATGAAGCCTTCTGTCTGATCCATAAAACACATTCTTCTAAATCACCATTTAGAAATGCCGTTTCGGGTGGATCTCATGCAGGTGTTTTCTCCTTACAAGGTCGAGAGGACCCTGCAGGTGTTTTTATTTTAACGAGATTGCGCCCTTTTGGGTTTTCACAAACTCACCGGTAGCCCTGTTGTTTTTACTCACGGAGCCCTTTCGGGTTTTCATCCGTGCCCAATTTGCTTCTGGACGTACCTTTTTTCTTGACAACGAGATTGCGCCTTTTTAGGTTTTCACAAGCTCACCGGTAGCCCTGCTGTTTTTACTCACGGCGCCCTTTCGGGTTTTCATCCGTGCCCATTTCTCTTGTGGACGTACCTTTTTTTTTGACAACGAGATTGCGTCCTTTCAGGTTTTCACAAGCTCGCCGGTAGCCCTACTGTTTTTACTCACGGCGCCCTTGCGGGTTTTCATCCGTGCCCATTTCTCTTGTGGACGTACTTTTTTTACCCTTCTGTTCTTCAATGGAACTTATGGAGGACTTCATTACCGGGGCAGCTGTGCAGCCAGCGGGACTTGAGTTACAGTCTTCGCTGCTGGGACTTGTGAACTTGAATTCCACTACCGCCATGTTTGAGGTGACGTATTTAGTTTAAGGACATTACGGTCCATTGTTAGTTTAGGGACATCTCGGTCCATTGCTAGTTTAGGAACGTAGTGGTCCATTATTAGTTTAGGGACTTCTCGGTATGTTATTAGTTTAGGGACGTCTCGGTCCGTAGTTAGTTTAAGGACGTTTCAGTCCGTAGTATTTTAAAAACGTTACGGTCCGTTGTAGTTTAAGAACGTTATGGTCTGTTGCAGTTTAAGGACGTTACGGTCCGTTGTTAGTTTAAGAACGTTTTGGTCCGTAGTTTCCGTGTTTGGGACGGAGTACTGTTGGATACTAATTTTAGAGTTTTGACTCAAGAAGATAATGAGCGAACATAGGCGTCGTCATCTATCATTGACCTGAGTCATGAATCATCAAGCATAGTACTTCTTCAGGAATCGGCTGTTTATCAGCTGGAAGGGTCTTTCGCCATGCATATCCATGAGCAAGTAGGTCCCACCGTGGTAGACTTTGTCTTTGATGTACGGACCCTCGTAGTTTGGCTCGAATTTTCCCCGCTTTGCACGGTTAGGGATCATAGGTCTTTTTATGACTAGCATGAGTTTGCCTTGGCGGAATGTTCTCGGCCTGGTCAGTTTTTCATATGAGCGCGTCATCCTTGCTTTGTAAGCTTCCAGGTTTTGCTGCGCTATGAGACGAGTTTCATCGAGGGCATCAAGCTCCTCAAGCCGAAGATGGGCATTTTCTTCATCCGTCGGCTCGTATCGAACTGCTACTCGTAGAGTGGGTAGCTCTATCTCCAAAGGAAGTACCGCTTCCGTGCCAAATACCAACGCGAATGTCGTTGTATTTATGGCCATTTTGAACGTAGTTCGATAAGCCCAGAGAGCTTCATGCAGTCTCTCGTGCCAGACCTTTTTGTTTCTAGACACCGTTTTCTTCATGATCTTCGTCAAGGTCTTGTTGAAAGCCTCAGCTAGACCGTTAGCTCGGGGATTATAGACTGAAGAGTATCTCCAATCTATATTATGTTGCTGTGCGAAGCGGCTGATCTTATGGCTTCTATAGGCCGGCCCATTATCCAAGATGGTTCGTCGTGGAGTGCCGAACCGGTAGATGACGTGAGTTCTGAAGAAATGAAGGATGTTCTCCGTCTTCACCTATCTTAGCGGTACTGTTTCTGCCCATTTAGAGAAGTAATCGATTGTGGCCAATATGAACTGATGTTCTTTAGATGACGCTGGTTCGATAGGCCCGATTATATCGGTTCCCCATATTTCGAATGGCCAGCTAGCCAGTGTTGGATGTAGCGGTTTCGGATGCTGGTGGATGAAGTCCCTATGAATTTGGCACGAGTGACACTGCTTCGCATATTCAAGGTAGTCCTGAATCATCGAGGACCAATAGTAACCCATTCTTTTGATCTTCATCTTTATCTTTGGCCCAGCTTGATGGGAACCGTAGAGTCCGTCGTGAGTTTCTTGGACGACCCTCCTTGCTTATAGAACGGATGATGTTGTATTCGTGTAACCAAGGCCGGCCAAGCAGAGCGTTATAGCAAGTCTTGACGTCAATGACATGAAATTTGATGTCGGTGATAAGCATCCCAAAGCGTAATGTCAATATCACGGACCCAAGCATCCGTGATGACTGTGAGTCGAACCCGGAGATGGTAATTTTGTCCTGAGCCAGGCGTTGAACGTTCATGCAGATCTCCTTCAGCACCTTCACATTGAGAAGGTTGACAGAGGACCCATTGTCGACCAGGATCTTCCCTATCTTAATATCGTGGCATTACCCGGTGACATATAGAGGATGGTTGTGCTCATACGTTCCGAGGAGGAGATCTTCATCGCCGAATGTGATGTCAGCTGTATGAACCTCTTCCAGCTCGTTCTTCATCTTTTCTTCCGCAAAGAAAGCTTGGAACTGATCAGGCTCTTGCAGTGCTTTGATTAGAGAATCTCGTGCCTCTTTGGACAGGAGGAGAGCATCTGATATGCTCAGTTGTGAGGATATTTTTCTCAGGTGTGCCAGGACATTGTAATCCACCTTGTTTTTCTTAGGTGGGTCCTTGGCTGCGAGCTCTTCGACAACTCTATCATCGAGGGCAATTTCCTCAGGGACTTTTTCCTTCCACTTATCTCTTTTGCTCAAACCTTTGTTTGTAGGCCCGAGGTTCTTCTCAAGCAGCGTGCAGTTATATAGCTGAATATTCTCGCATTTCTTCACCTCTTCTTCTTTTCCAGAGGTGGATTCTTTGAAGAGAGGGGCGAGGATTATTTCTTCCTCAGAATCGCTCCCGAATGTGAGAACTTGGGTTTTCCCTTTTGTCGAACTGGTATCAACCATATAACAGCTGCCAGTCGTTTTTCCGCGCTCATCTGTCATATTTTTTCGCTGTCGACGAGCTTCACGCTTCATCCTCTCGAAATGTTGTCGGCGGGCCACGTATCCCTGCCACCACTTCATGAAGGCATTGCACTCTTTGGTGGGGTGTGTAACTCTCCGATGGTATAAACTGTAGTTTGGGTGTATATCCGCTTCATCGAGGCACGTACTCCCGGGAGCATTTCCTTTAACAGGTGGCAGCTTCATCCCCATTGACAGGGCTTTGGCGAACCGTTTCCCCATCTTAAACCTGCTTTTGTCTGCTGCGGGTGTGCTTCGATCTAGTTGGAGTATTTTGTGACTCTTCCTCGTCGCAGCTTCTTCGTCCTGACGTCGACGCTTGACCTTTTCGTATATGGACGTTTCACGCTCTCGGTCATCTTTGTTCTTTTGAAGAGCTTTGTTTATCAGTCTGTCAATCAAGTCATCTGACGGCTCTAGGAATTTTGACGCCGGTCCTGCCCCCAGTTGCTCTGCGTAGCTTTCCGACTCTGAGGGTGCTTCTTCGCATTTTAACGACAAGTAAGAGACCATGTGGCAACTCGCTACATAATCCTCGGGTTCTTCTGACGAGCCGTTTCCTTCATCAGTGTCACTGTCTCCGTTCTCAAGAATATTCTTGAGAAACTCTTCAAGTGTGACTGGGGTCCGTGCCTTTTGGTTGTATTCCTCCAGTGCGTCAATGTACTTTTGCAGGTCCGTACGCTCGTTATCAGGCTGTACAGGCTTCTTGGTCTTCTTCTTTTTCTTCGAAGACTTTAAAGGCTTGACCTGGGTGTTTTGCCCATCGTTACCAGCTTTCGGTGTTGAGCGCGGTTTAAGCATCCCCTTAATGATCTTGGGCTCTAGCAGGCTTTTCCATTTGATCGTCGGACATGCTTGAAGATCCTTCAGCATTCTCTTAGTTTTAGCTGAAAGGACAACTTCCCATGGAGCTTCTTCTACAAATGAGCATGATACCCCCGGCGTATTCACCTTTTTAGGAGCGTGCTGCTGTGGCAGGTTTACCTTCCAGTTTTCGGACAGCGCGAACTTGCCTTGTTGGTATTGGTCCTCAACCCAGTTTTTGAATACGTAGAAGTCTTTGATTGGGTGACCCATTACTCTGTGATAGGGGCAGTAGTTGGGACTGTTGACGTCACCAGGCTGCAGTGGGTGTCTTAGATCCGGCAGAGTGATGAGCCTATTGCGCACCGCCAATTCGAACAGTCTCCTCGTTCTATCCCGGGAAAATGAGTAAGGACGTCTCAACTTCTCTTCGAGGGATCGGCTTGTGTTGCTTTGGCGAGCAACCGGTTTCGGGTCACTCGGTTGTTGTTGAGCATTGGCAACGAAGGGCGCTTTCCCTTTGCCATTTTCGTTCTGGAGATCCGTTTTTGAAAAGGACGGCCTATGGTCCATCTGGTCCATTTGGGCTAGCTTGTCAATCAAGGCCTGGAAGGTGGTTGGCTTGAAGAACATCATAAATTGGGATATAGTTGCCTGAGGATCAAGGGTCCCCACGAACATGCCCACGGCAGAAGCTTCTTTTATGCGCTGTTCGCATTTTGACCATAGGTTCCGCCATCGAATTGCGTATTGAACCCAGGTCTCTCCTAGCTTCACCCTGGCATTGATTAATGCCGTGATTGGGGTGCGCTCGCTTGCGCTTGCGAACCGCTGTATGAATAGTAACTCCATTTCTGTAAATGTTTTGATGGAGTCATTCGGAAGCTCCGAGTACCATTCAAATGCTGTCTCCACCAAGCTGCCGACGAACTGGCGAAACAGCAGTTTGTCGTTGCCTTCAGTATTTCCGTATAGAGCTCTGAACTAAGTGACGTGCTGATGAGGATTGCCTGTCCCCTTATACACGTGGAATTTAGGGATCGTATATCCCGGCGGGTACTTGATTTGATTGTACCAGCCTGGATAAGGTCGCCCAGTTCTAACGACTTCCCCAGCCGCTTCGCTTGCCTGATGAACTCATATTTATTGAGCTATGTAGTCGTCAAAGGCAGCCTTGAAGATCGTTTCTTCCTTGGCTGCTAAGAAAGCCAGTGGAGGATTTGACGTTTCCCCTCTGTCGTCTTCGATAATTATCGGAGGGTCTTCAGCTGGAGGTTCCGGCTGGATCATCATTCCAACCATTTCTTAGAACAGAAGCGTCATCTGCTTTATATTAGCGGCCTGTTCCGCGGCCTCTTTATCCTTTCTTTCTAGCACTCTCCGCAGGAACTCGGTGTCGGTCTCTTATTCCTGGCGCTGCTCAGACGTTGCTTCCGGGCTTTCTTTCTGCGCAGTGAGTGCGGCTATCTTTGTCAGCATCTCCTGGAGCTTTTGTTGTTGCTCCTGAGCTTTCGTCACAGACCGTATGAGTGGTCGATGACCCGTGGAAGTGAAGTTATTCCATTGTAATAATGTTTCTCGTTTATCGCTTTTATCATTGTAAGAATTTTTGGCAATATTAATGGAAAAAATTTATCCCAGCTTATCTTATTTTTCGTTCTGAGTCTTTTGCCTATGCATGAATGAGTGTGTCTCGGACGCTTGTAAATCGGATGTTCTTTCTGTTACTTTCCTCTTTCTTTTATTATCAATATGCTGTCTTGATAAACATAATTGGCAGATAATAGAGTAAGCATCTTAGTTTTTGCCCAGAGATAGCGATGGCTTAGGCCGCAGGTTCAGATCTGCTGCCTAAGACTTTTCAACTCTATAAGCCGTGAGGGTCTCATAGAGACTTTTCTCCCTACGGATCGAGAGGATCTCGTAGGTGGATTTTCTCCTTAGGAATCGTGAGGATTCCTAAGTGTGTTTTCTCTTATAAGTCGTAAGGATCTTATAAGAGAATTTTCTCCCTTACAAGTCGAGAGGACTCGTAAGTGGTTGGTGAGTTGACTTGTTTCCGAGTTGAAGTATTGCTCCGACGGGGAGGTTGTTGGCTGACTTGTTTCCGGGTCGGAGCGTTGTTTCGACGAGGAGGTCATTGGCTGACTTGTTTCCGGGTCGGAGCATTGTTCGGACGAGGAGGTCATTGGCTGACTTGTTTCCGGGACGGAGGTCGTTGGCTGACTTGTTTCCGGGTCAGAGCATTGTTCCGACGAGGAGGTCATTGGCTGACTTGTTTCTGAGACGGAGGTCGTTGGCTGACTTGTTTCCGAGACGAAGGTCGTTTGCTGACTTGTTTCCGAGACGGAGGTCATTTGCTGACTTGTTTACGAGACGGAGGTCGTTGGTTGACTTGTTTCCGAGAGGGAGGTCATTGGCTGACTTATTTCCGCAATGGAGGTCATTGGCTGACTTATTTCCGTAATGGAGGTCATTGGCTGACTTGTTTCCAAGTCGGAGGTCATTTGCTGACTTGTTTCCGAGACGGAGGTCGTTGGTTGACTTGTTTCCGCGACGGAGGTCGTTGGTTGACTTGTTTCCGAGACGGAGGCATTGGCTGACTTGTTTCCGCAACGGAGGTCGTTGGCTGACTTGTTTCCGCGACGGAGGTCATTTGCTGACTTGTTTCCAAGACGGAGGTCATTGGCTGACTTGTTTCCACGACGGAGGTCATTGGCTGACTTGTTTCCGAGACGGAGGTCATTGGTTGACTCTAGGTCATCTGTGAACCGTAGAGATTTGGCTTAGCTTTCTGGCGGAGCCTGTTAGGGAAGATGTGGTTCCCTCTTTGTTTGTGCCCTTGGATTGTATACAGGGATCGATGTGATCTCAACTGTAGAGAAAAAGTTTCATTTATTTTTATTATTTTATTTCCGCGATGCTCTATCATTTCAGCATTTATATCGCGAAGGTCGCGATTGCCCAATCATTTCGGCTATTTTTTGTGGTGCCCAATCATTTCGGCTATTTATTTTATTTTTACTTGCTGCTTTTTATTGCGAGTTGCCCAATCATTTAGGCTATTTTGTATGCATACGTTTTTACTTGCTGCTTTTTATTGCAAGTTGCCCCATCATTTCGGCTATTTCGTATGCATGTGCGGCCTACCGGTTTTTCACCGTAAACCTGAAATTAGACACCGATTTCAGCATCAGCACCGCTACAACTGGGATATTGCCAGGAGCGAATCATCATTTGCCTCCGTCGATGTCGAACAAAGGTGGCTTAGCGAACAGGGTTAAGGTCCTGTCGGCTAAGGCTTTTGACTTCATGAACCGTAAGGGTCTCACAAAGGTATTTCTCCCTGCAAGTCGTGAGGATCTCGTGGGTGTATTTTCTCCTTAGGAATCGTGAGGATTCCTAAGTGTATGTTCCTCTGTAAGTCGTAAGGATCCTACAAGAGGGTTTTCTCCTTGTAAATCGAGAGGACCTACAAGGGTTGTTCATCATACATACATATCCCCAGTCATGGATGGGACTTGGTTAGGGAAATGTTTATTCGCGCCCGTAGATTGTATACAAGGGTTAGTATTGAACCACTTGTAGGGAAATATCGAAAGTTGTGGGGGTTACTTAAGCACAGGTTTAGGTCTTTGTAACTTAAGACTTTCAAATCTTATGGGCCGTGAGGGTCCCATAAGAGAGTTCTCCTTACGAGTCGTGAGGATCTCGTAAGTGTATTTTCTCCTTAGGGATCGTGGGGTCCCTAAGTGTGTTGCTCCCTTGTGAGTCGTAAAGATCTCACGCGGGTGGTTTCTCCTTGCAAGGTCGAGAGGACCCTATAAGTGTCCTTTAACGAGGTTGCGCCCTTTCAGGTTTTCACAAACACTCGCCGGTAGCCCTGCTGTTTTTACTCACGGAGCCCTTTCGGGTTTTCATCCGTGCCCATTTTGCTTATGGACATACCGTTTTTTATTCTTTTTATTTTCTTTTTCTTACGAGGTCGTGCCCTTTCGGGTTTTCATGAACACTCGCTGGTAGCCCTGCTGTTTTTACTCACGGAGCCCTTTCGGGTTTTCATCCGTGCCCTTTTTGCTTATGGACATACCGTTTTTATTATTATTTTTTATTATATTTATATTTTTTTTCTTTTTC
This sequence comes from Agapanthus africanus, assembly GCA_030015575.1. NCBI lineage: Eukaryota > Viridiplantae > Streptophyta > Magnoliopsida > Asparagales > Amaryllidaceae > Agapanthus > Agapanthus africanus. Next base: position 106,941,868 of record CM057341.1, read on the forward strand.
TTTTTTTTTTATTCATCTCATCAGCTTAAGGATGCTGCGGTAGTAGTTTAAGGACGTTTCGGTCCGTCATTAGTTTAAAGACGTTTCGGTCCGCCATTAGTTTAAGGACGTTTCGGTCCGTCTAGGAGAAGACTGGCTACTGCTTATAAAGTTTGAGCTTAGGAAGATAGCGAGCAGACATAGTCGTCATCATCTATCATTGACCTAGGCAGTAACTCACTAAGCGTAGTATTTCTTTAGGAATCGACCGTTTATTGGCCTATAAGGCCTTTCACCGTGCATATCCATGAGTAGATAGGCTCCACCCTGGTAGAACTTGTCTATGATGTACGGGCCTTCATAGTTTGGCTCGAACTTTCCCCGCTTGGCGCGATTGGGGATCATAGGCCTTTTGACCACTAGCACGAGTTCGCCTTAGCGGAATGTCCTCGGCCGGGCCAATATTTCATACGAGCGCGTCATCTTTGCTTTATAAGCCTCCAGGTTTTGTTGCGCTATGAGACGGGTCTAATCAAGGGCATCAAGCTCCTCAAGCCGAAGGTGAGCATTTTCTTCGTCCGTCAGCTCGTAGTGGACTGCCACTCGTAGAGAGGGTAACTCTATCTCGAGGGGGAGTACTGCTTCTGTACCGAATACCAACGCATATGGCGTTGTGTTCGTGGCTGTCTTGAACGTAGTTCGATACGCCCAAAGAGCTTCTTGCAATCTCTCGTGCCAGTCCTTCTTATTTCGGGACACCGTCTTTTTCATGATCTTTGTCAAGGTCTTGTTGAAGGCCTCAGCTAGACCATTAGCTCGCGGATTATAAACCGAGAAATATCTCCAGTCTATATTATGTTGTTGCGTGAAGCGACTGATCTTGTGGCTTCTATAAGCTGGCCCGTTATCGGAGATGATCCGTCGTGGAGTTCCAAACCAATAAATGATGTGCGTCTTGAAAAAGTAGAGGATATTCTCCGTCTTCACTTCCCTCAGTGGTACTGCCTCTGCCCATTTGGAGAAGTAGTCAGTCGTCGCCAGGATGAAACAATGTCCCCTGGACGATGCTGGTTCGATGGGGCCGACTATGTCAGTTCCCCACATTTCGAATGGCCAGCTAGCCACTGTCGGGTGTAGCGGATTTGGATGCTGGTAGATGAAGTCCCCATGAATTTGGCATGAGTGGCATTGCTTCGCATATTCAAGGCAGTCCTGAATCATCGTGGGCCAGTAATAGCCCATCCGTTTGATCTTCAGCTTCATCTTCGGGCCCGCTTGGTGAGAACCGCAGAGTCCGTCATGAACTTCCTGAACGACTTTTTCCGCTTCGTCAGGTCCCAGACATCTCAACCACAGAGAATCAAACGACCTCTTGTACAGAGTATCATTGACGAAGGTGAAAGACAGAGCTCGTTTCATGAGCTGATGTCTTGAGGACGCCTCTTCGGGCATTCGACGGTATTTGAAGTAGTCTATAAAGACTTCTCTCCAATCCTTGGTATTTTCCTAATCTTTTATTTGCAGGGTCGTCTGCTCAGTCGCTTCCTTTTCTTCGGATGATTCTGGAGATATTTCCGCTGGGGCAAGCACCCGACGGCTCTGTACCGCAATTCTGATGTCATCGAGGTTCTCGTCAGCCAATTCTTTAGCGAGCTTGGCTAATGCATCCGCTTTGCTGTTTTCCGCGCGCGGTATGTTTTCCAAAGTGTATGAAGGGATTTGGGTCAACAGTTGTTGCACCTTTTCGCCGTACTTCACCAACTCTGGTTTGCACGTTTAGTAGTCGCCGTTTACTTGACTAACGACTAGCTGGGAGTCTCCATATATGAGGAGGTTTTCAATTCCCATGTCTATGGCGATCTCGAGGCCTGCTATCAAAGCTTCGTATTCGGCTTCATTGTTTGTCCTCGGCTCTGTTAGGGAGAAAGCAAAGCGCATTATCCCTCCTTGTGGAGTTACAAAGATGAGTCCTACCCCCGATTTGATTATAGGGGTACTTTGTTTGCGCTTCTTCATGGAGGATGCTCCATCGAAATAAAGCTCCTATCGGGTGTCACCACCGTCGATCGCATCAAACGCATGTTCGTCTGGAAGATCGCAATTTAAAGGAGAATTGGCGGGTATCGGATGCTCAGTGAGGAAATCGGCGATGGCCTGGCCTTTCACTGCCCTGAGAGGTTGATACGTTATCGAGAACTCCATCAAGAGCAGGGCCCATTTAGCGAGTCGCCCCGTCAATATGGCCTTCGACATCAAATATTTAAGAGGGTCCACCTTCGAAATGAGACGGACCTCATGCGCCAACGCATAGTGTCTGAGCTTTGTTATCGCAATGATCAACGCCAGGCAATGTTTTTCAATGGGGGAGTAGTTGCTTTCGGCCCCCAGTAGAACTCGACTTAAGTAATAGAGGGCTCTTTCCTTCCCTTGATCGTTCTCTTGTGCCCATAATGCGCCTAAGGAACCTTCGAGGGCGGTTGTATAAAGAATGAGAGGTTTTCCCTTAACCGGAGCAGCTAATACTGGCGGATTCTGGAGGTACTGCTTGATTTCGTCTAGCGCGCTTTGGCATTTTTGGTCCAGACGAACGGGGTTCCCTTCTTCATCAGCGCACTTGCCTGAAAGGTTGGCTATAAATCGCCGTATATACGCGAGCTTCCCTTGGAGAGACCGCAGCTGTTTGAGAGTTCTTGGCGGAGGCATTTCCATGATTGCCTTGATCTTCGACGGATCTATCTCAATACCTCGGTGTCGGACGATGAATCCCAGGAATTTGCCCGAGGAAACTCCGAATGCACACTCGAGAGGGTTCATCTTCAAGTTGTATTGTCGAAGGCGTTGAAATACGGTCTTCAGATGCTCGAGATGTTCCTCGTATGATTTGCTTTTAACCACGAGATCGTCAATATAGCATTCAACGATTTCGTGTATAAGTTCATCAAAGATCTGCGTCATGGCTCTCTGATAAGTGGCACCGGCGTTCTTTAGACCGAAGGGCATCACCTTGTAGCAGAATATACCCAAAGGAGTCCTGAAGGCGGTGTGCTTCTGGTCTTCGGGATGCATCTTTATCTGATTATACCCTGATGAGCCATCTATGAAGGAGAAAACCTCATGAGTGGACGTATTGTCTATCATCAGTTCGGTGACTGGCACTGGAAAATCGTCCTTCGGGCAGGCTTTATTGAAATCCCGGAAGTCCACGCATATGCGCACCGTCCCATTTTTCTTCATCACCGGGACGATGTTGGCGATCCATTCAGGATATTGAACCTCCTGGATAAAGCCAGAGTCGATTAACTTCTTGACCTCGGCATTGATACTCATCTCATGCTCGAACCGCATTCTCCTCTGTGCCTGTTTGACTGGCTTGACGTCCGGGGATATTGCCAATTTGTGCACCGCAATTTCTGGATCTAGTCCCGGCATTTCGGAATAGTTCCATGCGAAGCAATCTTTATGCTGCATAAGCAGGTCTTTTAATGAAGCCACCCTCTCTTCAGACATCAGTTCACTAATGAATGTCGGTCGCGGGTCATTCGTCGTCCCCAACTCAATTTTCTTGAGGTTATCAGCAGTGGTATGTATTCCATCTTCCAGCTCTCTTGGCGCTGGTAGGAATTCTGAGATCGCCTCGATGTTGCTGTTTTCAAAGCACCAGGGAAGGTCATCCATGTTCTCGGGCTCTTCTTTTGATATTGTTATCATGTGACAAGTACGAATTCATTTCCAAGCCCAATATGGAACTGGTTCTTCTTTCGTGGCCTTGGGTTCGTGCTTCTGTGGCGGCGTTACCCTCCAGTTGTCAGACAGAGCGAACTTGCCAAGCTGATACTGATCTTCGACCCAATTCTTGAAGGTGAAGCAGTCTTCGAGAGGGTGCTATATCACTCGGTGATAAGGGCAATAGTCTGGGTGTGAGACTTCGCCTGCTTGTTCGGGGTGTTTAGACTCCGGCAGCGTAAGCATCTGATGTTTTAGAGCGAGGTCAAGTATTTTCTTCGTCTTGTCCCGAGGAAAAGAGTACGCCCGACCCATTTTTTTTATGAGGGATAGATCGGAACCGTTCGATTCCCGCTTGTGTGGCTTCTTAGTCTCGCTTTTTTGCTGTTGAGCGTCTTTTTCGCGTTTCGACTTGTTTCTGCCTCTGCGTCGAGCCTTCTTTATAACAGGTTGATAAGGAGCGGCATCTTCATCTTTCACAGCCTGTTGGAGGAGGCGTTGCGTTTTGGCTTTCTCGTAGATGGCCATTTCACGGTTATGGTCGTCTCGGACTTTTTGACCAGCTTTCTTTATAAGCTTGTCCATTTGCTCTTCGAACGATGGACTGGGCACTTTTGCATCAGGAACTTTTACTGGTTCAGGATTAGCATCTTCCCATTGAGCATCCGCTTCTTCATCAAAGTCATGCACGACGTAGCAACCGTGGGGTAGCTCTCATTTCTTGGACCGAATGTATCCAAGATCGATTGTTTCCATTCTCCCATTAGGTAACTTGTGCTGAGTCCCGGGAACGTTCCAGATCCTGTCGTAGAATTTGGCTTTCCGAGCGGTCTGTTTGAAAGATATCCCCTGGCGCTTCAACAACCTTTTCAAGCCTTCTGTATAATATCTGGGAAGACGAATGGGCTGAAGCCTGCCAAGCGTAAGATCCGTGCCATGCCAGATTTCTTTCTCCACTTTGGTTTCCTCAGAGCAGTAGAATAGAATTTCTTTTTCTCCTTCTCGCCTGGGAGGGACATAGAATGTTCGCAATTCTTCTACACTGTAGGTATCGAGTACATCCAGTTCTTTATGGTGTTTAAGTGGAACCATGGCGACTTGTAGACTTTGCTTTTCGTCAGCGGACGTCTGTATTGAAGGTCGAGCAGAGAATACAACATGGACCTCATCTTCCGAGTCGCTACCAAAGATCAACGTAGGAGCAGATGGTCCCGACTTGTTGTATTGGGGCGGACCCGAATAAACTATCTCCTCATCTTCTTCAGTATCACTCCCGAAGACAGGAATGGTGGCATTAGCTTTATTCTCAGGCTTGTGACACCTCTCCGTGTCTTAGAAATCCGGTAAGAAGTATTTGGCATCTTCATATTTGCGGACCTCGTTCACAGAGAACGGGTTCAATTCTCCCGTCACGGTATACTCGAAACCATCCTTAAAATACTTCATACACTGATGTTGTGTAGAAGGGATGATGTTGTACTCGTGTAACCATGGTCGACCGAGCAGAGCATTGTAGCAAGTCTTGGCGTCTATGACGTGGAACTTAATGTCTGTGACGAGTAGCCAGGCTTTACAGACTTCTTAGATTTCTTCTTTTTCTTCTTCTTCGAAGATTTTGACGGTTGGTTGTGAGTGCTTGGGCCGCCACCATCGGTCTTTGGAGTTGGACGCGGCTTCAACATCCCCTCAATGACCTGCGGTTCCAACGGGTTCTTCCATTTGATCGCTGGGCATGCCTGGAGATCGTTCAGCATTCTCTTTGTCTTAGCTGACAGCACAACCTCCCATGGGGCTTCTTCGACGAGAGAGCACGTTGCCCCCGGCATATTCATCCTTTTGGAGGCGTGAGGTTGCGGCGGATTCACCTTCCATCTGTCGAATAACGCGAACTTGCCCTGTTGGTACTGGTCTTCAAGCCAATTTTTGAAGACGTAGTAATCTTCGATCGGATGACCCAGTACTCGGTGATAGGGACAGTAGTTGGGCTCATTGACATCATTTGGTTGCGACGGACGTTTTGGATCTGGCAGGTTTATGAGTCGGTTGCGCAACGCCAGCTCGAATAATCTTCTCGTTTTATCTCGGGGAAACGAGTAAGGACGTCCTAGTCTCTCCTCAAGGGGTACTTGCGGACGCATATTATTTTGATGAACAACCGGCTTCGAGTTACTCGGTTGTTGTTGAGCATTAGCGACAACGATCGCCTTTCCCTTCCCCTTGTCATTTCGGGAGTCTGGCTTTGGAAGAGGAGGTCTATGGCCCATCTGATCCATTTGCGCTAACTTATCGATCAGGGCTTGGAAGGTAGTCGGCTTGAAGAACATCATAAATTGCGAGATGGTTGCTTGCGGATCAAGGGTTCCCACAAACATACCCACTGCAGGAGCTTCTTCAATGCGTTGCTCGCATTTCGACCATAAATTCCGCCACCGTATATCATATTAGACCCATGTCTCGCCTGGCTTCACCCTGGCGTTAATCAATGCCGTCATCGGGGTGCGTTCACTGGCGCTTGCAAAACGCTGGGTAAACAACAGCTCCATCTCCACGAAAGTCTTGATAGAGTCGTTCGGGAGTTCAGAGTACCACTCGAACACTGTATCTGATAAGCTTCCAACGAACTGGTGAAGCAATAGTTTGTCATCACCGCCGGTGTTGCCGCAAAGTGCCCTGAACTGGGCAACATGCTGGTGTGGATTGCCCGTCCCCTTATAGACGTGGAACTTGGGAATTGTGTAGCCCAGCGGGTACTTGATCTGGTCGTACTAGCTCGGATATGGTCGTCCTATTTTTACGACCTGGCCGGCTGCTTCAGTCGCATGATGAATCCATATTTGTTGGGCTATGTATTCGTCCAAGTCAGCTTTGGAGATTGTCTCCTCCTTAGCTGTTAACAGAGCTGGCGGAGGATTCGATGTTTCTCCCCTATCGTCTTCAAGGACAATCGGGGGATCTTCGGCGGGAGGATCTTGTTGGATCATCATCCCCACCATATCTTGGAACAGGAGGACCATACGCTTTATGTTGGCTGCTTGTTCAGCAGCCTCTTTATCCTTCTTCTCCAATATTCGACGAAGGAATTCGGCATCAGTTTCTTGCTCCTGGCGTTCATCCGAGGACGTTTCAGGGCTTTCTTTTGGCCCAGTAAGTGCGGCCATCGCGGTCATCATTTCTTGGAGCTTCTGCTATTGCTCCTGCGCTTTGGTCACCGATCTCGTGAGCGGTCTATGACCTGTGGATATGCGGCTGTCCTCTTTACCAGACGCCATATAGACGGTATGAACTACGATACCTCCTGATTTAGGGCGTTTGGGTTCACCACCTTTGATATTTGCCGTCGGCGTGAGGACTTTCTCCGACCTTCTTCTCTTATGGGCCGTTGAAGTTAAGGGGGGCGTTGCTTTGGGCACCCAAGTGGTCGTCGCCTTTCGTTGCTTGACCGGGGGATTTTCTTCTTGCCGACCTTTCGACTTCTTGTGTTGGCGAGAAAAATTAGGATCAATCACAGATTCTCGGACTCGACGCCATGTCTTGTAAATCCTGGAGGACAGCGATTGAGGAGACTGCTCCGGCATTTCTGCTTCCACGGCGGTCTCTACCGGTAGAGGAGATCTTTTGAGCACCGCAGTTGGCGAGTTTCTGCGTACCCTGTTCAGCAGCTCAAAGCTGTTCCCAGTTGGAACAGCAGCATTAACTTCCACCGTTGAAGCTGGTGGAGTTATCCCAGAGGGGGAGTTGCCCCCAGTCTTCCTTATCCGGTGCCAGTGGCGTCATCGGGCGTGACGAGTCGTCGGTATTGGTTCAGAGACAGAGACAGCTTCTTCTTGCCCCCTGTTCAGGTGAGGGGCTGTTGCCGATGTCAGCCTCTTAAAAACTGAGGTCCGTTGAGGAGTTTTGTCCAACCGGTCAAAAGCAGATTTCTGAGCGGGAGTAGGAATAGTCAGACTTGCAAAGACTGACTCTTTGACAGGAGAAGCCGCCTTGGCGACTTCGGGAGCGGCCGTCCTCTTTGGGATGACCGCCTTAGGTGTTATGGGCTGCTTGATAGGCCCTTTGGTGCTCAAGCTCAGCCTGGTGAAGGCTGAAGAATTGGACGACCCGTTGAGAGGGGCCGTGGGAGTAGCAAGTCGATCGAAGATCGACTTTCTTGAAGCTTCCGGTGCGGGCACGGGATGTTGAAGCTTGCCGGAGGGATCATGGTTCCGAAGAACAGGCCAGCGGTAGCCTGATTCACTTGCTCCACAGGCAGAGTAAGGACGGAGGCCGCTTGAGGCCCATATGCTACACCTCCAGGTGAGGCGGAGCATCTGTTGCATTGGCACTTCAAGCAGTTTGAGCAGTTAGAGGCCATCGATGCTTGATTTCTTTTTCTGCGCCAGGCAAAAGACCAAATCTTAGTAACTTGAAATCCAAAGGCAACCATTAACAAACCACGATTCGTTCGCGAAGACGACACACGAAGTGTGGAGTGGAAAGAGGAAAAGGTCCCACCGGGCGTGCCAGAATCTGTTCCCCTCCGAAAGACGGCGACGACGTGAGCGTCTTGCCTGAGATTCGGGGCAGATGCTATTTGGTTTTACCCGTCCACCTCTCCGAAGATACCAAGTTGATTTATGGCACCGTGTATCGGAGGTTTAGACGGATGCGGCCGATGTAGCAGATTTTGTCAGATTCCCCCTCGTTTGAGGGGTTTTTGATTGTGGGGACGCTCTTCCCTGCAGGCGCAAGCCCCTGCAGTTAATTACGCTACCGCATCGTGGTAGCTACTTTCTCCTTCTCCAGAATTTCACTTCGTGTCGTGTGTGTTTGTTTTGTTTGTGGATGCACGTGGATTGTATACGGAGACTAAGTTATGCCGTCGCCTGTAGGACGTGGATTAGTCCAAATCCGTATTTACTTAGATTTGGGTTTGGTGGTTTTAGTTTAAGGATACGTTAGCCATATTGAGGCTAAGATCAACTTAAACGTTCATTAAGGATACGTTAGTCTGATTTGAGACTAAGATCAACTTAACGGGATCGTTTGGATCCGACAAAAGAGCATTTGGGGGCTCTATTGTTCCAGTTTAGGGACGTAGTGATCCATAGGTAGTTTAAGGACATTGCGGTCCATTGGTAGTTTAAGGACGCTTAAGTCCGTGGGTTTAAGGACCCCACAGTCCGTGTTTTAGTTTAAGGATGCATAAGTCCGCGGGTTTAAGGACCCCACAGTCCGTGTTTTTGTTTAAGGACGCATAAGTCCATGAGTTTAAGGACCCCACAGTCCGTATTAATGTGTTGTTGTCGGGACCCGGCGCCTCTCTGACGTCGTTGAAGGATTACAACGATAAGTGTCAGAGGAGTTCGGAGATGTACCCTCGAACCGGATGTAAATTGATTTAGGAGAGCAGTCTTGCTCAGTCAATTTAATTTGAGGACTTACGGCCATGATTGGGCTAAGTCCAATTGAGAATATTCAACGTTATTTCTTATTTTTGGCCTATTAGACCTGTGCTAGGGCTTTGCCCATATTTAATAATGCATAGCATTAATCTTGGTCTCTGTTGGACCTTTATTTGGGCTCTGCCCCTTTTAAGTGATGCACAGCATCTGTTCTGGTCTGACAGACCCTTGTTTGGGCTCTGCTCCTTTAAAAAAATGATGCATTGCATCTGTTTTTATTTGGGCTCTGTCCCTTTTTTTTAAAACAATGCATAGCATTTACTAGGCCTGTTAGGCCTTCTTAATTGGGCTCAGCCCTTCTTTTTAATGATGCAGTGCATCAATTATCTGACAGTGGCCATGTGGCCTATCAGGCGCTTTGCGCCAATAAATAAGCGCAAGCGCTTGTGATGATGACACGTGTCACGTAAGCGCAGTGCGCTACGCCAGTGCGCTGCGCTTGCGCTGCTGACACGTGGCGCGCTCTGGTGAGTTGCGCCAACTTCAGAGAGCAAGGCTCTATCTTAAAAGCGCATAGCGCAAGTGGTTCAGGTGTTGACACGTGGCGCTCTCTGGTGGCTTGCGCCAACCCAAGAGCGCAACAGTGCAAATTTTACAAGTGCAGGGCACTGTTTGATTTCTTGATCCAATTTAGATCAAAGAAAACAAGTTTTTTCTTATTTTTCTTGTTTTCAGAGAACCAGTGATTCATAAAAAAGTGTAAGGCACTGTTATTTATATTTTACTGAAGATCATTGATCTTGTTCTTAGATCAATGATCTATTAGAAGAATTCTTCTATTTTGAAGGTTTTTTTTACCTTTTTCTTGAATTTCTCTTCAAGTTTCTTCAGAGTTGAAGTTCTTGATGTTTCTTGATGTTGATCCTCTTTGAATTGGGGTCTAGGGGTCTTTATATAGTGCCCATAAATTTGTTAAGTTTGTTAAAGAGATCATTCTCTGAGTGATTTGGGGAATTTTCCCCACCGTTGGATCTTTGATCCAAGGGCTTCTGTTTTACAGAAGACAATCTTCTTGTTTTAACAAGAACAGAAAAATCTTACTAGAAATTTAATTCTGTTTGGCGCAAACGCCTCAGCGCGTGACACGTGTCACGCAGCGCACAGCGCAGCGCAACTGCGCTTGCGCAACTGCACTGACACGTGTCGCTCAACGCACAGCGCAGCGCAACTGCGCTGACACGCGTCGCGCAGCGCAGCGCAACTGCGCTGACACGTGTCGCGCAGCGCAGCGCTTGCGCAACTGAAGCGTTATTTCTTTTAATTTTGTTTTAAATAGAGCCTTGCTCTGATTGGGCGCGCTGCCTTGGGCACTGCGCTCTCTGCACTGGCTTGCCTGATTCTGACACGTGGCACCCTGCACGCAGCGCAGAGGATCTGAAGCGTTGCTTCATTTATTAAAGTTTAAATTTTCAAAGTAGAGCTTTGCTCTGATTGGGGGAAGACGAAGCGTTGCTTCATCTCCCGCCTTGGAATTTGAACAGAGCTTTGCTCTGATTGGGGTAAACAGGAAGTACGGCTTTCCTCTTTCCCGGAAGCCATGTACACTGTGTGTACTATCATGCCCCCATAATTAGGGCGTTTGGGTTCATTGGCTTTAAAATTTGTTGCATGCATGGGGATCTTCTCCGACCTTCTCCTCTTGTGGGAGGTCGAAGTTGAGGGGGCCGTTGCAGCAGGCACCCATGCAGACGATACCTTCCATGATATGGCGGAGGGATAGTCCTCCTCTTGCCAAGCCTTCATTTTCTTCAGCCGGCGAGAGTAGTCTTTATCAATTACAGAGTCTTGGACTCTCCGCCAGACCCTGTGGATCTTGGAGGACAACCGCTGAGGAGGCTGTTCCGGTTTTTCCTGCGTTGTGTTTTCAACAGGCGGACGAAACTTCTTTAGTACAGCGGTTGGAGAGTTCTTGCGCACCCTCCTGAGCAGCTTGAAGCTGTTCCCAGTTGGAACAGCAGCGTCAATTTCTACCATTAGAGCTGGTGGGGTAAGTCCAGAGGGGGAACTATCCCCAGCCTTCCTTACTCAGCGCCAGTGGCGACGTCGAGCATGTCGTGCAGACGGAACCAACTCTGTCGTGGGAGAGGCTTCGTCATGCCCCCCGCTTTGATGAGAGGCCGCCGCTGGTGTCAGCCTGTTGAAAACTGACGTCCATTGAGAGGGGATGGTCAATCTTGCAAAGGCCGATCTTTTGATAAGGGGAACAGTCTTGGTGACTTCGCCCGAAGCAGGAATTGGAACGGCCAATCTTGCGAAAACCGGTCCTTTAGCAGGAGAAGCCCTTTTGACGACTTCATCTGCTAGAACTGGAATGGCTATCCACTTCGGGATAACCCCTTCAGGTATTGTGAGCCTCTTTGCAGGCCCACTGGTGTTAAAGACTGAGGTAGAAGACTTGGACGACCCGTTGAGAGGGGCCGTGGTGGCCGTAAGTCGATCGAAGAACAACTTCTTCGGAGCTTCCTGTGATGGCACCGAAGCGCTGAAGCTTGCTGGTGGGATCATAGTCCCAAAGAACAGTCCAGTGATAGCATGTGTCACCTGTTCCACTGGCATTGCAAAGATGGAGGCCGCTTGGGGCCCATAAGTCACTCCTCCGTCGGGGACGGAGTAGGAGTTGCTGTTGCAGGTGCGGTTGGAAGCCATTGATTTCTCTTCTCGTCTGCATAGGAGCAAGGCATTAAATCTTAGTATCTTGAATCCAGGGGCACCCATATTAAACCACGATTTGTTCGCGATCACGACACACGAAGTGTGGAGTGGAAAGAGGAAAAGGTCCCACCGGGCATGCCAGAATATGTTTACAGCCGAAAATAGGAGACGGATCCAGGATGGATCATCTCGCTTGAATTTTGGGGCAGATGCTATTTGGATTTATCCGTCTACCTCTCCAAAGGTGCCAAGTTGATTTATAGCACCGTGTATCGGAGGTTTGGATGGATGCGGCTGTTGTAGCAGATTTCGTCAGATTCCCCTTCATTTGCGAGGGTTTTTTTTATTGTGGGGACGCTCTTCCCTGCAGGCACAAGCCTCTGCAGTTAATTAAGTTACCGCGTAGCGATAACCACTTTCTCCTGCTCCAAAAGGTCACTTCGTGTCGTATGTGTTTGTTTTATTTTTGGTTGCACGTGGATTGCATACGAAGACTAATTTATGTTGTCTCCCGTAAGGCGTAGATTGGTCCAAATCCGCATATTCTTAGATTTGGGTTTGGGTTGGTTTAAGGATCGTTAATCTCGTTTGAGATTAAGATCAACTTAAATTTTTGTTGAGGATACGTTAGTCTAATTTTAGACTAAGATCTACTCAACAGGATTTTGGGATCATTTAGACCCAACAAAAGAGCATTTAGGCTCTATTGCTTTAGTTTAAGGACGTTACGGTCCGTCGTTAGTTTAAGGACATTACGGTCCATAGCTAGTTTAAGGACGTTGCGGTCCGTATTGGGATGTGCTCATCGGTTTGGGAGTGCACCAAAGAGTTGTTGGTTGTCGGGACCCTCCACTTCTCTGAAGACGTTGAAGAATTACAACGACATATATCAGAGGTGCGGAGAGATGTACTTTTGAACCAAATTCCAAATTGAGGGGAGAGACTATGGTGGACCATCTAAGAATCATTAGTCATTTTTGGGAGACTAGGATTAACTTAGGAGATGTGTGATGGACATCGTTCTGGTCAATTAGTTTGGGAAGTCATGAGTATAGAGGCTCAGTCTATTTGGAGATCCAAGACGTTTTAATCTCAAGAGGACTTAGCCAATTTGGGGCTGAAGTTGGTTTCTTATAGTGTTAAACACTAATATATGCTCGATGCTCACGTGCTCCTATGTGAGTCTCTAAAGCAGTGTTAAACACTGAAATTTAGGGCGCTCACGTGAGGCACGTGAGGCACCTGAAAGTTGGCGCTGTGCCCTTGGGTTCAAATCCTCATTTGTATATAAGTGTTTAAACACTTAATTCTTGTGGCCATCACGTGTGAGTGTTCATACCATAATTTTGCATTATTATATTCCTCATTCTTATTCATTTTACAAATAAATAGGTGTTGTTGACCCATGTCTGCTACATAGTTGCAGGTTACAGGTTCTCGGAACAAAAACAGTGAAAAAGATGAAAAGACGATACAAAAGTGAGACTACGACCAACAAATGGAAGAATCTTGATCAAGCCTACAGTTGGAGAATAAACGAAGATCGGTTCACAAAGTACAAAGGCAGCGCAAGGTTCAAGACTTCGACACGAAGCGAACGGTAAAGTCCACTACATTATTCACTGTGGAGATCTGGAAGAAAACTAGAAGACATTCTGAAGAACCAACTGAAGAAAACAGAAGACGCCAGCAACAGACATAACCCCAGGAAATTTTAGCCCACAAGCCCACTAAATGGCCGCGGAACCGCGGCCAAACCAGGCTTTTGGCCACGGTTCCGCGGCCATAAAGAGCCCGTGTCGCTGCAAAAAAGTTGTGGTGGCTGGCGGTGCGTTGACTAGTTCTTTTCTTAGGGGGTAAACTTGTAATTGCAGCTATGACTCGATTGTAACCCTAGGGTTTCTATGTTCTATAAATAGAAACCCTAAAACCTGTTTTAGGCTATGCCTCTTCTTGTGCCTCATTTCATTTTATCAAAATTCAGATCTGTAAATTTTTGCAATGTATGAAGAGTGCATCAAATAAAAATTAGAGTAAGTTTTCTTTATCTTGCCCTAGTTAAATTTATTTTCCTGCCCTAGTATAGATTTATTTTCCTGCCCTAGTATAGATTTTATTTATCTACCCTAGTTATAACTTTTAATTATTTTCCCTACTTTAGGTAATTAGATTTTTAGTGATAATCGATTCGACAACAATCGGAATTAACTCGTTAGAACAATTAGAGAATACACAAAATCCCTGTGGACCGACCCGTACTCACCGGCTAGCTACCAAGCGACGCCGTTCTTGATTGCGGTTAAATAATTTTTTGATCTAAAAATCTCTTTCAATCAAATGGCACCGTTGCCGGGGAACAACTAGATAGGAACAACTAGCTAGGAACAACTAGATCTTAGACTTAGTAAATTAAAAATCCTAAAAATAACCTTTTTTAAAATTTAACGGTAAAAAGTATATGTCTTTGTAGTTTATTTAGAAATAGGCAAACTTCGAGTTGACTTCTTGGGCTAAGTTAAAACAAGGGAAGAGTATTGATGTTTTTATTAAAGTGTAAGTTTGAAAAATAATTCCTAGCTTAAGTCTAAATTCTGAAAATATATACCCTACAAAATTGCACAAACACAAAGCTTGAAACTTGGAATAGTAGAAGAGACCTTGAAATGCTCTTGTCTAAAGTCCTTAGTACGAAGAAAAAAATAAAATTAAAATACAAGTGTGAATAAAGAGATAATAAAAAAAAATGAACACTGATTTTTGTGATTACTCAAGGCTGCAAAAATAGAAAAATATGTAGCGAGGGTGCTTCATCACCTAGTGCCTTAGACCAACTGGTTTGGGAGTCACTGCTAAAAGCCTTAGGGATTACAAGACTAGAAATTACGCTTTAAAGTGCAACCACATTTTGTAATCGGTCGTTAGTACCTCAAGAAGTATTAACGGTCGCATGAAGGATGTGTGAGCAATTTCATCTAAAAATTCACCAATTGAAAAGTGCTTTGGACGATGGACAAGAGTATAATAGCTTGATTTGAATTTCCAAGTGTAGGGGTAATATATACACACACGTAGGGGTATGTGACTGGGGTTTAGATGAGAGATAGGAATGAAGAATAGGACTTATATCTTTATTAGAGATGATAAAAATTTCTAAGTTGAGATGGAACCCTAGAAGGAAAACTTAAAAGATACCAAAAGCTAAGTAAGTCTACAGAACATATATAATCTTAAGTTAAATTGTAAGGAAGCGTGAAAAATATGGGTGGATAATTTATGAGTCAAAGATAATAGAATTCCTTGTTAGAAAACCTAATTGGAGAAAAAAAGTCAATAGGCCGAATTGATAGGATTTTGTGGGTAGTATCCGCTGAAAACACTCAGGAGACAACACTCCTCCTACTAGGGACACCTAGAGGTTTAACGGCTTGTTGCACGAGCTCAGTGCAATCGCGTTTCCCTGCGAAAGTGAGGCTAGGTCTTTTTCGAGAATAAAACTAGGTTTGCTCGAGGACGAGTAAAAGATAAGTTTGGGGGTATTTGTTCATACCATAATTTTGCATTATTATATTCCCCATTCTTATTCATTTTACAAATAAACAGGTGCTGTTAACCCATGTCAGCTACATAGTTGCAGGTTACAGGTTCTCGGAACAAAAACAGTGAAAAAGATGAAAAGACGATACAAAAGGGAGACTATGACCAACAAATGGAAGAATCTTGATCAAGCCTACAGTTGGAGAATAAACGAAGATCAGTTCACAAAGTACAAAGGCAGCGCAAGGTTCAAGACTTCGACATGAAGCGAACGGTAAAGTCCACTACATTATTCACTATGGAGATCTGGAAGAAAACTAGAAGGCATTCTGAAGAACCAACTGAAGAAAACAGAAGACACCAGCAACAGACATAACCCCAGGAAATTTCAGCCCACAAGCCCACTAAATGGCCGCGGTTCCGCGGCCATAAAGAGCCCGTGTCGGTGCAAAAAAGTTGTGGTGGCTGGCGGTGCGTTGACTAGTTATTTTCTTAGGGGGTAAACTTGTAATTGCAGATATGACTCGATTGTAACCCTAGGGTTTCTATGTTCTATAAATAGAAACCCTAAAACCTGTTTTAGGCCATGCCTCTTCTTGTGCTTCATTTCATTTTATCAAAATTCAGATCTGTAAATTTCTGCAATGTATGAAGAGTGCATCAAATAAAAATTAGAGTAAGTTTTCTTTATCTTGCCCTAGTTAAATTTATTTTCCTGCCCTAGTATAGATTTATTTTCCTGCCCTAATATAGATTTTATTTATCTGCTCTAGTTATAACTTTTAATAATTTTCCCTAGTTTAGGTAATTAGGTTTTTAGTGATAATCGATTCGACAACAATCGGAATTAACTCGTTAGAACAATTAGAGAATACACAAAATCCCTGTGGACCGACCCGTACTCACCGGCTAGCTACCAAGCGACGCCGTTATTGATTGCGGTTAAATAATTCTTTGATCTAAAAATCTCTTTCAATCAGTGAGCACGTGAGGCACCCCAAAGTTAGGCACTGCCTCTTTGGATTTATTCCCTCTTCCTTTTATAAGTGCTAAACACTTAACTCATATAATACTCACGTGCGAACACGTGAGGTGCTCAAAATGTGAGCGCTGTCTTCGGAATTTTCCCCTTTTCCATCAGTATTAAGCAACTGTTTGGGGGTCACATGGGAACACGTGAGGTGATCCCAGTTCTTCCTTTTTTTCCTCAGAAGCACTCACATGGGAACACGTGAGCCTTTGTTATATAACATTGAACGCTAATGATTCACCAGTCTATTCTTTTATATGTACGAAAATTTGATCTGAGCTTTGAGAATTTCAGGCCCTTTTCTTTATAAGAATTAAATTATTTTACAGGGTTAAACCCTAGTTTTATTAGAGAAATTAAATTCCTGTATAATTTTGGAAGAATTAAATTCTTTGGACTTAGTTCTTTCCGCTAAGTTTTGAATCTGTATGCTAAAGCTCCGAGTGAACCCGAAATAGGCCTAACAGAATCTCCCCGATAAAAATTAAATTCTTAACTTTTGGGGAGATCTGTTTCTGCAGATCTCAACCAGAGGAAGAACTAAGTTCTGTTTTGAAGGGTTAAACCCTTAGAGAGAAAATAATCTTTGTACTTTCTTCTTACCTAGGATTTTTGTTTAACAAGAGGATTTTCTTCCTCTAGAGAATTGAATTCTCTTTTTCTCTTTTTCTTTTGTTTCTCAAAGCTTATCGGAGGTCTTTCTGTACAAGACTTGAAGTCTTGGATCCTTTATATAGTAGAAGCAAGTTTGACGATTTAGTTAAAGAAATATCTCATTGACAGGTCTTAATTGATTTGGGGATTTTATCTACCATTGGATCTTTGATCCAAGGACTTCTGTTTTACAGAAGATATTTTTCTTATTTTTAACAAGATTAGGAAAATATTCTCACATACATAATTTTTTTCTGTAAATAAGTGATTTTTAATCACCATTGGATTTTTTAGTCCAACGGTACTCTGTTTTACAGAGAGTAATCTTTCTTATTTAGAAATATTTTCCAAATAGGGTTTTGATCTCTTTATTTAGAATTTAATTCTATCAGCTCGGAAGGTATTTAGGACCACTCACGTGTAGCACGTAACCCCCACTGAGTTAAACTTGTTTGCTTATATGCAACAGTCTAATAGGGTATCACGTGCTAACACGTGATCTTCTCTGGCCTGCTATTTATTTTAATATGGCGCCTATATACTTTGTATATAGATGCTCACGTGCTTGTACGTGAGGCTCGATTTCAGTCTGTCAATTGTTTAAGCGCAGCACCTTTAATCTTTGTTCATAGGTGCTCACGTGTGGGAATGTAATGCTCTATTAGTGGGAAATTTTCCCATCGCTTTTTTCTCTCTTTCTATTCTTTTCTCTCTTTTTTTTATAAGAGAACAGTGCTTTTAAACCTTTGGAATTAATTTATATTGATATTTGGGGGATCCACCGAATTGTCGGATGATGGTTTTCGTTATTAAGTAATCTTTGTTGATTATTACACAAAATACTGTTGGGGTAAAAAATTACACCCCGGTTGACCAAGTCAAAGTCAAAGTCAACCCCAAGTAAACAGGCCCAAGCCAAGGTCAAGTGGGCCCATGCCCATGTCGAGCCCCGCGGCCAGTCGCCCCCATGCCAATATGAAAATTATGTAATAAATAATTTTGATGTAATTTTTATGAATAAATGTATGAAAAATGAGCATAAAACCAAATTTTTGTAAAGCCTATGGCTCATGTACAAAAGAAATGAGCACATGAGGCATGGGATGGGCAAAATGCCATTTTATAAAGCCTAGGGGGCTAAGTGTAAACTTTTAAGCCTATATAAGGCAACATTATAATGAAAAAAGGGAATTCATTACCCTCAAAATCTAGGGTTTTTGTGTCTGCTTCTCCTTCCTCAAGGTTCTAAACCTTCTTTCCTTTTTTTTGAATTAAATGAAGAGTTTAACTCTTCTTTTTTCAGAAAGAAACAGTTTTTCACCGTAAAACCCTTGAAGGGGAAATCAGATCTCCCATCAAATCCCCAAAAGGGATGATTTTTAAGTCTTACCCCCCTTTTCTTCCAAGATCCAGCCAACAGAGAGGAGGAAGGAGTCCCATCTCTAAAAATCCCACTTTGGGAAAGATCCAAGGCTCAGGAGAAAACCCAGGGCTCAAGGGAGAAGAAAGGGGTCCCCTGTCATCATCTTCGAAAATCTCTTAGGAGTTTAACTCCACAAAATATATATATATATATATATATATATATAATAATATAAAATCTTTACTTTTAGGAGTTCAACTCCAAAAGTTAATTGGGAGTACAACTTCCGCTGCAGGGGCTAAGCCCCTTTGTCCTTCTTTCAGGAGTTTAACTCCAAAAGTCAATTGGGAGTACAACTCCCAGTACAGGGGTTACGCCCCTTTTTCCCGTGGGCGCCCAGCGCCCAGGCTCGGTGCCCAACTCCCAGTGCCCGGCACCCGCATGCTGGGCACGTGAGGCGCTGGCGCCCACGCTTCCTTTGGATGTTATTCACTCATTTTTTATATACATACACACTCCCCTGCTAGCCTCCTTGACCCCCAGCCCGCTACCCCGGTAGCGGGACCCCCATAAACTCTGTGAAGCCCCCGATATACCCAAGACCTCTCAATACACAACACACGCACACTGCACATTGAGTTCGCATGACCAGTTTGACCCGTCAATCAGAGGTTCTTGGGCTCCAAAGGCGGGAGGTAATTAACGGCAGCTTAGTCCATGGCTGCCGGAGATTTGGATCCCCACAATCAATAAACCCCCGTCTAGCCTAGGCAGGGGGAATCTGTAGTACGCCTGAAAAACGACGTGTATTCCCATCTCAATGGGGTGACGAAAAACACCCTGCAGATTCTGGCACGCCCGGTGAGACCTTTTCTCTCCTCCCATATTTCGGGTCAAACATTCATGCGAACTCAATCAATATACATATCGATATTTATACTAAAATAATGCTCTTTCATGCAGGATTTCAAGCTGTCAAGCCTCAACAATGTCTCCAAGGACAAGTTCAGCTCTCGATACAGCTCTCATCTCCTACACAATAAAGATGGATGCCAGGACAGTCCTCCTGGCCAGTCTCGGGCAACAGTGGGAGGAGCCGCTGCTACCATTTGGCTCTATTTTGTTCGTGCCAGCTAACGCCATCCCTGCTCTTCAAGCCCCGGTGATGGATAAACTGTTAGTTATATGTATACCCTAGAGGCCATTACTGTACATACAATGTATATTGTAGTGGATACTTGGACATATATAGGGATGACTTTCTTGCTCGACATGATAGTATGCTATCTGGTTGCCCTTTATCTTTAACATGTACAATGATTGTCTCTATGTTACATGTTGATAAAGCCCTTAGGATGAGTATTTGACTACCAGGACTATGATGCAGATCATACTAGTGGGGACAGGGTAGTCGCTAAGTACATCCTTCAAATGTTCCTAGTCGTGGGTGTATCGAGACAGGGCATCGATATACCAGTGTAGACTAGCGTATAGCTTCTCGACCTATACAAATGGGCGATGGATGATCCCATATCCATTGGTGTTTGACATCAGAGACAGTATACGGGTGCTCAGTGCAGACTGGGTACACTGAACGGACTCGCCGAGAACTCCCATATGGTATTACACCTAACGTCAGATGGCAGTTCTCTGGTGACACTGGTACAGATTAGTCTGTAGACCCGAGATCGTCATAGAGTCTTGTGTGATTCCCATTGTACTTTGATTTCCACCTTACCACATTCAAGAGAACTTGCGAAACGGTGGCTTTTGGGTACAGTCCCGAGTCACATGGAGGTAATGAGCGATAGGAAGGGTTTTGTCTCTCCCGGTATTGGGAGTTGATGTTACGCTGTGCTCGATTGGCTATAACAGAAAGTTCTTGGTCAAGGCTGCTTCAGAGATATACCGGTAAGTGTTATCAGTAGTTTCTCGACCCGTTATGAGCCTCATATCGACACGACTTATCGAGTTACTGGGGTCTGACGTTTACCACCCCTAGACGAGATATGCGACATATCAAATGAAGAGACCAGACTGTACGGTAGTGTTATTAATTGGATTCGCAGAAGAGTAAGCAGGCTTGCTTGTTGATCTTCTGATCGCTCGATACCTGGGTGGCCGTTACGTTTAGCACACCGCTTGCGGCTTATGGGTGTTTGATATGATCATCACCTACTTCCGGCGTATTGACGAGACTTTAGAGTCCTACACAGGGGTTTCCTGGCTCAAGCGAAATGGAGTAGGAGCACATATGTGATATGTGCAGGACCGAGATTGATACGATATGAGATACCGTATTCTATTCTCGCGATTTGTGACATTGGTCGGTTATATGCGATATAGCCGGGTTATCGGATCAAGTGTTGATTCGATAAGTTGTTACGCATGATATTAGTCGGTTATATGTGATATAGCCGGATTATTAAATCAAGAGTTGATTTAATAATTTAATATATAATTATATATATTTAATATATTATCACATTAACTAATATTGAGCCCACTTATGATTTCTTTTTCTCACTTTGTGCATATTGTATATATATGTGATGTGTATATTTGTGTACATGTTTGTATTATGCTAGGTTACAAATGCAGCTAGGGTTTATGAGACTTGAACCATGCTAGGGTTAGATTAGGGTTTATGTTTATTATTAAAGATATTCAAAATTGTGGAATTAGTCATGGTTGATATTTTGGAAGAAGCTTGTAGGCTTCTTTGACTAAGTCCACCCTTTTGGATATTTCTAAGATATTTGTTAACCTAATTTTAACCCTAGCCTATGGTTAAGTCTCTACAAGGGTTAGGCATGATATTATCTAACCATGGTTGCATTTCTAACCTAATCTAATTCATTCTTTGATCATTACTTGCTTCATCTTCTTCTTCCTCTCAAGCTTTCTAGCTTCAATGGAAAGTGATGATTTCTTATGAGAAAATGATTTCTAATGTGAGCAAAATTCCTATTTCATCATCCTCTACTCCTTGCCATTTAGTATAGGGTGTTTGCTTCAATAATTCCATGATTAGTGAAGAGATAGCTTGGGTTAGTGTCTCCTCGACGTAGATCATCTTCGGCCTCGAAGTCATCGAAGCAAGCATGTTCGTTTCTTCAGGGGAGCCTCTCTAGAGTCTGGAGTTCACGATTGCAGCGAAGGGGACTACTACACGGAGCTATTGAAGTGAAGTACTGGTCTACAAAGGTTGTATTCCTTGCTCACTAAACTTGCAAAGTGTTTGCATTTCATATTCCGTCGATTTCTGGTTAACGATTCAAGTTAGGGTTAGCTAGAACTACAATTTTTTGAATTTGGCATGGACGATACCTCCCGAAACCTTACTGCCGTCTTAGGTAACCCTGCAGTGGTATCAGAGCCATGCTATAAATTTATACGGATTTTGGATTACGAAACCGAAATACCGCGAAACTTGAAACGCCTAAACCTGCTCTCTGTCGATTTTAAATAATTGTCTAAAATTTTTTTAAACAACTACAGAGTGCTATATGTGATATAGCATGAACACTGACAAAATTTGAGGCGGTTTGGAGAATTTTTGGCCGAGCCCCATACCCTTGATCTCGGCCAAATTCCGAGCTCACCCCCTGATTTTTTGCCTGTGTTCCAGTGACTGGGTTTTGGTGTTTCAGGTGTTGTTTGTTTTTGCTAATTTTGCATGTGATGTAATCTTACACTATAAACAATTCGGAGTGTTTCGTATTCGTAATTTTAACATTGTTTCGGATTATTCACATATAGTCTAGGCGAAGTTAAAAAGTTCGATCGAATGTCAAAAACCCATTTTTCCAAGTTTAACGTATTCAGAAAAATATGCATGTGATTCTATGGACCCTCTAGAAGAATGAAACCTTAACTCGATTATGTGGCCGTCAGAACCGCCACTAAACCCTAGGCTTTATGGTAGTTCGGCGTTGTCACATGTGAGGCGTTGGTTTGACCCTTCTACGGCTGGTTCATAGGTACTGTGGCATTTTCTGGGTATTATTAAAACTGTGCCCAAGTGTTGAGCTGTTGGGAAATTATGGGACTTTAATAAATCGATCGAAAAGTTTAACGTCGTCTGGGTATCATGTGATGGGATACAATATTTGGAATCCACAAATGTTGTTATGAGATAACTAATTTGAATGTTATAAATCTAGCAATTTAGTCTTATTTGATCGGTTGCTGTCACGCCCCGCTTCCCAGAGTACGCAAAATTGGGCACGTGACATAGCCAACCATGCTACCTGTGGGTAGGACGCATCCGTCCACAGTCACATTACGGCTGTAGAGATATCAAGAACAGTAAAATAACTAAACTAATACATGTC
The DNA here is from genome assembly GCA_030015575.1 of Agapanthus africanus. Taxonomy (NCBI): domain Eukaryota; kingdom Viridiplantae; phylum Streptophyta; class Magnoliopsida; order Asparagales; family Amaryllidaceae; genus Agapanthus; species Agapanthus africanus. Next base: position 106,964,581 of record CM057341.1, read on the forward strand.
CAAATCCATAATAACAAGAATCAATAAACAATAAGTGCGGAAGCTAATGATCCAATACAATGAATAAACAGTACGTCCCATAATGCGGGCTCACATCTGGAAATGAAAAGCAATAAATAAACTAAATCCTAAGGACTCACTGTTCAGCCTGCTGGCTGAAGTACTCCTGCTCGGTCGTCGACAAAGGTATAGAATCTGGGCCATGCAAAACCCAGACGTCAGCGCGTCAAAGTATCAAGTATATAGCATAAACATGGTAATAAACAATGCAAGCATGAACATGAATAAAGCAGTAATAAGAGGTAATAAGCAGGGTAATGTGCAATGGTGACTTAAACTGTCCTATCAGGTTTTCTACTCTATAGTCTTTGAAACCAATTGATGAATCGTCGATGTAACTCAATAGTATCCCGTGCATGCCCGGGACCACGGTCATGATTCTCGGGGCTGAATCCGAGACGTGCCGCTAAGCAGTAAAAGGTAGTAGGATAGATGAGTGATGTCAGCATCAACACTCCGGAGCTGGCCAAGCCCGTAAGACTGATCAGAACAATGTGTCGAACTGTTGAGTTACAAGTCGGTTTCACCTTTGATTTCCCCATACCCCCAAGCTATGTATGTCAGGTCAGGTATTCAGTAGTCACGGACTAATGCCAACACAAGTCAAGTAAAGGTAGGTCTGTCTGGGTCGACAGCAGGGATGGTTAGGTTTGTCGGCATTAGGCCTGAGATCAGGTAACAGGTCAGGTTATATTCAACAGGTAGAGTCGATATGTACAGGGTGTCATGTCCGGTGTATCAGTACATGTGTCAGGTGTATCAAGATCAGTTAATATGTAACGCAATCAGGTATATGATGATAACCGGTATAGTAACAAATAATGAACAGTAGCAGGAAACAGTAAATAACAAATATAAATCTAGGTAAACACAGTGATGTTCCATATTCTCTTATTAATCCGGTTCACGCACCTTTGAGGTGCAAAAGCCACAAGACGAACAATATCGATAATATACGTAATGGAGTTACATGAATCTGAACTAAGTACAATAATTGTCTCATGAGTGATTTTAACAAATGAATTGGGGATGATCTACTTGGTTTGATTAGTTAAGTATGAATTTGCAGACCGGTTAAAGCGAGCAATGATTTCATTGATTTAAGGTTACGGATAATCGTGGCTAGCAATTATAAGTTATAAAAGGTATCGATGTTATATTAGTTGTGTGGTTATAATATGATGATTAAGTTGTAGCATGTTAAGCAAGTATTCAGATACTTGCCTCGGCGGTTCCGCAAACCGAAACACGGATGCGATGTCGGCAGAAACTGCGATAAGGAAGCACGGGCCACGGATCGAGTCCCAACAGAGATCAACGGGATCACACGGACCAGGGGACTTCGCTGGAGCGTCGGGTTCGTCAGACCGCACGGTCGGATTCCGGTAAAAGTTAACGGCAACAGGTTAGCAATAAGATAACATACAAGATCAACGGGATTTCGCACCAAAGGAAGTAAAGTGATGCTTACAGAGGAGGAACAGGGGTAACTACGACGGGCCCGACGGCGATGGACCCACCGGCGGTGAACAGGAGGCGCGGCGAGGGTGCTGGAACGGCTGAACGGCTCGGGGTCGCTGGAAGGGGTGCTGCGGTGAGTGGGGAGGAGTGTGGTCGGCTCTGGTGGTCGTGGGAGAGAGGGAGGTGGTCGGAGGTGGTGTCGACGGGGTCGCCGGCGCGTTTTTCCGGCGAACAGGGAAGGTGCAGGCGTTGGGTGAAGGGTCGGGTTTGCTTTTCCGGCGAGGGGAGGAGGGAACGACGACGAGGTCGGGTCGAGTAGGGTGAAAGGGAGTCGTGGGGTCGTCGACGGTCGGAGGCGACGTCGACGGCGAGGTCGCGAGGGGATGGAGGCGTCGGGGAGATGGGTTGCAGGCGCGGGAAGGAGCGGGCGAACCGGAGGAAGAGGGTAGGTGGGTGCGGTGGAGGTCGTGGTGGTGAGGGCGGCGACGGCGAGGTCTCGAGGAGGCCGGCGGTGGGATCGCGAGGCTAGGGTTAGGGTTTGCGTGGGGTTCTCGTGGTCGCGTGGGTTAAAGGGAGGATGCGGCTGCTGCATGCGTTTAAATATAGAGGAGGGAGAGAGGGATAGGAGAGAGAAAGTGAGAGATTTGAGGGAAGAAAGAGAGATTGAGATAGGGAATGGGATAGGTGGGGCCCACGCTCAAAATCAGCCCTCGTGATTGGCTGATCACGAGGTGGGGAAAAATATTAGAATGAGGATTTGAGGAATTAACAGTTGGGAAAAATATTCGTAGATATATTTTAGTTATATAAATTAAATTGAAACGGGCCCTTTTTGGCGCGAAATGAAACATTTCCAAATCGCGCCCGGGTTGCGCCCAAATGTTCCAAATCCAAATTATATGATTTTAAGCGGGTTCCAAATTTTGAAAAGAGGTGTTTAGTGATTAAAATGCATGCCCCCAAGTCGGACACTTGCACGCGCGCGTAGTCGACCAAACTGGCCCGTTTAGCCAAACGGAGCGGAATCTCGACACGCGGACGCTACCACGCGACTAGTGGCGACGAGTAGGCTAACATGGACAACTTAAATTTCATTTTCGGAGTTAAAATTTGTTATATGCCAAAATGACTTAACCGGGTAAAATTTAGCAATAAACACCAGAAAATCAGGAAAATTGGAAAGAGCAATAAATAACCCTCAACTAGTAATTTACATAGCATTATTGGGCTCGGGTGTTACATCATACCCAACTACAAAAGAATTTCGTCCTCGAAATTCCAAGGATACAAGATAACTAACTACTGGAAAAGGTGAGGGAATTTCTGCCGGATCTCGTCTTCTCGCTCCCAAGTAGATTCTCCATGCGATCGGTTACCCCAAGAAACTAGCACAAGAGGGATAACCTTGTTCTTAAGAACCTTTTCTCTTCGATCCTTGATTTCGACTGGTCGCTCCTCAAAAGTCAGGTCTTCCCGAACGGTCAACTCCGAGTGATCCAAAACATGGGTCTCATCACGAACATACCTCCGTAGTTGAGACACATGAAATACATCATGAACTCCTGCTAATGACGATGGTAACGCCAACCGGTACGATACCTCTCCGACACGCTCCAATATCTCGAAGGGTCCAACGAATCGGGGACTAAGCTTTCCCCGACTTCCAAAGCGAATCACCCCTCTAGTCGGTGATATCTTCAGGAATACCAAATCGCCCACGGCGAACTCTAGAGGTCTTCTTGACGTGTCGGCCCAACTCTTCTGTCTGTCTTGAGCTGCCTTCATATGCTTTCTGATTGTATTCACCTTCTCGACTGTCTGCACCACCAAATCTGGTCCTAGTAACCTTCGTTCACCAACATCATCCCAACAAACCGGTGAACGGCACTTACGACCATACAGTGCTTCAAACGGGGCCATCTGAATAGTTGCTTGGAAGCTGTTGTTGTATGAAAACTCCACCAGGTGTAGATGATCCTCCCAAGAACCTTTGAAGTCTAACATGCAAGCCCTCAACATATCTTCAAGGGTCTGGATCGTTCTCTCTGATTGTCCATCAGTCTGAGGATGATAAGCTGTGCTGAACTTCAATCGAGTCCCCAAACTTTCTTGTAAACTCCTCCAAAAGTGTGACAGGAACCGAGTGTCCCGGTCGGACACGATGCTTACCGGTACTCCATGCAATCTGACAATCTCCTGCATGTATCGCTCTGCCAAGGTTTCTGTAGATTGACCAACCCGAAAAGGAATAAAGTGAGCTGCCTTGGTCAACCGATCGACAATCACCCATACAGCATTGTTGCCCTTTGGACTCCGCGGTAAAGCCGTCACGAAATCCATGGTTATATGTTCCCACTTCCATTGTGGAATCGGAAGTGGTTGCAACAAACCAGCAACCCTTTGGTGTTCAGCCTTGACTTGCTGACACACCAAGCACTTAGCCACGAAGCGAGCGATTTCCCGTTTCATACCTTCCCACCAGAAATGCTGTCGAATATCTCGGTACATCTTTGTCCCTCCTGGATATACAGAGTAAGCTGAACTGTGTGCCTCCTTCATAAGCTCTTCACGCACATCTCCTTTTGGCACACACACACGGCTACCATATCTCAACGAACCGTCTTCATGGATCAGTAAATCAGTTCGTAGTCCGGCTCCAACCTGCTCTCGAAACTTTTGCAGTCTAGGATCCTGCGATTGCGCCGCTTTAATCTTTTCCACTAAGGACGATTGTACTCGCAACTGCATCAACTGTCCTGTAGCACGCGGTAGCACAACCTCCAAGTCAAATCTCCGAAACTCCTCAACGATCTCTCTCTGTGCAGTCAATAACTGAATTGCTGGTAACCGACTTAGCGCATCTGGCACGACGTTAACTTTTCCCGGATGGTACTTAAGATCAAGGTCGTAGTCGGCCATCAGCTCCAACCATCTGCGTTGCCTCATGTTCAACTCCTTCTGAGTGAACACATATTTCAAACTCTTGTGATCCGTAAAGACTTCAACTCTCTCGCCCAGAAGGTAGTGTCTCCAAATCTTCAGGGCGAAGATCACGGCTGCAAGCTCCAAGTCGTGAGTCGGATAGTTCTGCTCATGAGTCTTCAGCTGTCTCGATGCGTAAGCGACGACTTTCCCGTTCTGCATCAAAACACATCCCAATCCCTTTCCAGATGCGTCGCTGTGAATCACCAGTCCTCCTGAATTATCCGGTACGGTCAGGATCGGGGTGGTTATCAACTTTTGCTTCAACGTCTCGAAGGCCAATGCACATCCATCTGTCCAAACAAACGGTACCTCCTTACGCGTAAGCTTGGTTAACGGCTCAGCTAGACGAGCGAAGTTCTCCACAAATCTTCTGTAGTAACCGGCGAGTCCAAGAAAACTTCTTATCTCTGCAACATTCTTCGGAACAGGCCAATCTCGAACTGCTGCAATCTTCTCGGGATCAACGGCGATTCCATCGCCCGACACGACATGCCCCAGAAACTTCACTTCTTCCAACCAGAATTCGCACTTACTCATCTTCGCGAATAATTTCTCCTGTCTCAGCGTTTGCAGTGCGATCCTTAAGTGCTCAGTATGCTCCTCCGGACTCTTCGAGTACACCAGAATATCGTCAATGAATACCACAATAAACTGGTCCAAGAACGGTGAAAAGATCCTGTTCATCAAGTCCATAAATATTGCCGGCGCATTAGTCACTCCGAAGGGCATCACTAAATACTCGAAATGCCCATACCGAGTCCGAAACGCCGTCTTGCAAATGTCTTCTGCCTTCACTCGGACCTGATGATATCCTGATCGCAAGTCCAGTTTCGAGAATACCCTCGCGCCACTAAGCTGCTCAAAAAGTTCTCCAATGCGAGGGATCGGGTACTTGTTCTTAATAGTCACCCGGTTCAATTCTCGATAATCGATGCACATTCTTCTCGTGCCATCCTTCTTCTTTACTAAAAGAACTGGAGCTCCCCAAGGTGAGTTGCTGCTTCGAATCCATCCCTTCTCGAGTAATTCACCCACTTGTTTCTTAACTTCTTCCAATTCCACCGGTGCCATCGGATAATAAGATTTTGATACTGGCGCTGCACCAGGAATAAGGTCGATCGCAAACTCCACATCTCGCTTCGGCGGTAGGCCTGAAATATCTTCAAACACATCCATAAAGTCGCGAACAACTGCCGGCTCTTCATTACTATCCACAACCATAGCCGCAAGAACATTGTTCGTCGGCCTAGCCCTAAACTCGACGGGCCCGACAGAACTGTTTCCTCCGATGAAAGTAAACTCAGGGTGTCCGGGAATCTGGAAAATTACTTTCCTTGCCCTACAATCAATGTGTGCGTGGAAAGTGCCAAGAAAATCCATTCCCAAGACTACTTCATAACTGCCCGTATCAATCACCAAGAAATCCGCAAAAAGCTCCCGTCCACAAACAACAACAGTACAATCTCTACACTCCTTACTAGCTATGATTTTCCCATTTCCAGTGTGTATGTCCCAAAAACTAGACAGGGTCGTGCAGGTGATCGAGTGTGTAGTTATAAACTTTGATGACATAAAACAGTGGGATGCTCCGGAATCAAATAATGCCAAAGCAGGAAAACCACGAACGAGTACAGTACCTGAAACCACTTCTCCTGATGCCTTGGCTTCCTCAGCTGTCAAAGTGAAAGCTCGACCCTGGTTGGGTCCTTGTGTCAGCTGCTTCTGCCCTTGGAATGGTCTCTGCGGAGGCTTCCGTATATCATCTCTCGTGCGAAGCTTCGACGGACAAGTACCAACTGCGTGATCGGATGCCCCACAAACCAGACAAAGTCCTAGTCTCCTTCGACAATCCTTCTGCACGTGCCCAGGTAATCGGCAGTAATCACAAATCACGCTCTTCCGTCGATCAACGATCACAGGTTTCTTCATTGGCGCCACACCTCGACGGTCTACTGGAATACCTCTGCGCCCATGATCTCGGTTAGGTACAAATGCAGGCTTCCTGGCCGCAGCTGCTGTCTGGTGAAGGTTCCCTTTCGATACTGATAAACTCTGTTGCTCTCTGGCTGCCGTAAGAACCTGCGAGAAAGTGGTCAAACCCAGGGAGACAATCTGCCTCTGGATGTCCACATCCAAACTGCGCAAGAACCTTCACGCCCTGTCTGCCTCCTTGGCGACTAAGGGTCCAGCGAAACGGCTAAGTCTCGTCCACTCCGCTGCATGCACATCCACAGCTGCTCCATTTTGTTTCAGCCCAATAAATCTCTCCTCCATTTCCTCCCGTGCAGTCCGCGGGAAGAACTTTTCCAAGAAACTTTTGGAGAAATCCGCCCAACCGATTGGCTTGGACAAGCGGGTCTCCTCCACAAGCCACCACTCTCGGGCGTAATCCACCAGCTGAATGCGCACCACATCAACTCTCTTGTCTTCTGGGATCTGTGCCGCAATCAATAAATTCTCTGTGTCCACAAGCCACTGCTCGGCTGGCAACGGCTCCTCCAAGCCAGTAAAAGTAGTAGGATCCAACCGTCTGAAATCTGCCACGGTCCCTACTCGGTCGACTGGCTTCGCTACAGCGGTGTTTACAGACTGCTGCATAGCCTGCAAACCCTCCTGAAATGAATCGGCTTGCTGCTAGATCAGCTCAGTTTGCCTCTTCTGATTTTCCAACATCCCACGTATCACTCCTAACATGGCGGCTTCGTCCACACGCCTCTGATACGTCTTGAAATTCTTATCTGCCATGGTCCTGAAATCAAAACAAACAACATTAGCATGATGATAGATTCAATATATAAACCAAAGCTAGAACTCCAAGATACTTAAATAGAGTACTGCATTGTAGCTATGCCGCGGTATCATAGCCGCAATTACTTAACTCCACCCAAGTCGCCTAAGTCCTAGAGATAACAAGAATTTAGGTTTTCGAGTTAACAGTGCAAAGTAAGTTTGCATGTCGACATGATCTGGAAGAATGATTCAAGAACGGTAAAACGGTCAAGGTGGCAGGACATGTTTCCTAATTACGGGTATTATAATTCGTGTATCGGGTGCAATACCCAACTACAAAGAATCAACCCAATTAACCTATGGCTCTGATACCATAAAACCATGTCACGCCCCGCTTCCCAGAGTACGCAAAATTGGGCACGTGACATAGCCAACCATGCTACCTGTGGGTAGGACGCATCCGTCCACAGTCACATTACGGCTGTAGAGATATCAAGAACAGTAAAATAACTAAACTAATACATGTCCAAATCCATAATAACAAGAATCAATAAACAATAAGTGCGGAAGCTAATGATCCAATACAATGAATAAACAGTACGTCCCATAATGCGGGCTCACATCTGGAAATGAAAAGCAATAAATAAACTAAATCCTAAGGACTCACTGTTCAGCCTGCTGGCTGAAGTACTCCTGCTCGGTCGTCGACAAAGGTATGGAATCTGGGCCATGCAAAATCCAGACGTCAGCGCGTCAAAGTATCAAGTATATAGCATAAACATGGTAATAAACAATGCAAGCATGAACATGAATAAAGCAGTAATAAGAGGTAATAAGCAGGGTAATGTGCAATGGTGACTTAAACTGTCCTATCAGGTTTTCTACTCTATAGTCTTTGAAACCAATTGATGAATCGTCGATGTAACTCAATAGTATCCCGTGCATGCCCGGGACCACGGTCATGATTCTCGGGGCTGAATCCGAGACGTGCCGCTAAGCAGTAAAAGGTAGTAGGATAGATGAGTGATGTCAGCATCAACACTCCGGAGCTGGCCAAGCCCGTAAGACTGATCAGAACAATGTGTCGAACTGTTGAGTTACAAGTCGGTTTCACCTTTGATTTCCCCATACCCCCAAGCTATGTATGTCAGGTCAGGTATTCAGTAGTCACGGACTAATGCCAACACAAGTCAAGTAAAGGTAGGTCTGTCTGGGTCGACAGCAGGGATGGTTAGGTTTGTCGGCATTAGGCCTGAGATCAGGTAACAGGTCAGGTTATATTCAACAGGTAGAGTCGATATGTACAGGGTGTCATGTCCGGTGTATCAGTACATGTGTCAGGTGTATCAAGATCAGTTAATATGTAACGCAATCAGGTATATGATGATAACCGGTATAGTAACAAATAATGAACAGTAGCAGGAAACAGTAAATAACAAATATAAATCTAGGTAAACACAGTGATGTTCCATATTCTCTTATTAATCCGGTTCACGCACCTTTGAGGTGCAAAAGCCACAAGACGAACAATATCGATAATATACGTAATGGAGTTACATGAATCTGAACTAAGTACAATAATTGTCTCATGAGTGATTTTAACAAATGAATTGGGGATGATCTACTTGGTTTGATTAGTTAAGTATGAATTTGCAGACCGGTTAAAACGAGCAATGATTTCATTGATTTAAGGTTACGGATAATCGTGGCTAGCAATTATAAGTTATAAAAGGTATCGATGTTATATTAGTTGTGTGGTTATAATATGATGATTAAGTTGTAGCATGTTAAGCAAGTATTCAGATACTTGCCTCGGCGGTTCCGCAAACCGAAACACGGATGCGATGTCGGCAGAAACTGCGATAAGGAAGCACGGGCCACGGATCGAGTCCCAACAGAGATCAACGGGATCACACGGACCAGGGGACTTCGCTGGAGCATCGGGTTCGTCAGACCGCACGGTCGGATTCCGGTAAAAGTTAACGGCAACAGGTTAGCAATAAGATAACATACAAGATCAACGGGATTTCGCACCAAAGGAAGTAAAGTGATGCTTACAGAGGAGGAACAGGGGTAACTACGACGGGCCCGACGGCGATGGACCCACCGGCGGTGAACAGAAGGCGCGGCGAGGGTGCTGGAACGGCTGAACGGCTCGGGGTCGCTGGAAGGGGTGCTGCGGTGAGTGGGGAGGAGTGTGGTCGGCTCTGGTGGTCGTGGGAGAGAGGGAGGTGGTCGGAGGTGGTGTCGACGGGGTCGCCGGCGCGTTTTTCCGGCGAACAGGGAAGGTGCAGGCGTTGGGTGAAGGGTCGGGTTTGCTTTTCCGGCGAGGGGAGGAGGGAACGACGACGAGGTCGGGTCGAGTAGGGTGAAAGGGAGTCGTGGGGTCGTCGACGGTCGGAGGCGACGTCGACGGCGAGGTCGCGAGGGGATGGAGGCGTCGGGGAGATGGGTTGCAGGCGCGGGAAGGAGCGGGCGAACCGGAGGAAGAGGGTAGGTGGGTGCGGTGGAGGTCGTGGTGGTGAGGGCGGCGACGGCGAGGTCTCGAGGAGGCCGGCGGTGGGATCGCGAGGCTAGGGTTAGGGTTTGCGTGGGGTTCTCGTGGTCGCGTGGGTTAAAGGGAGGAGGCGGCTGCTGCATGCGTTTAAATATAGAGGAGGGAGAGAGGGATAGGAGAGAGAAAGTGAGAGATTTGAGGGAAGAGAGAGAGATTGAGATAGGGAATGGGATAGGTGGGGCCCACGCTCAAAATCAGCCCTCGTGATTGGCTGATCACGAGGTGGGGAAAAATATTAGAATGAGGATTTGAGGAATTAACAGTTGGGAAAAATATTCGTAGATATATTTTAGTTATATAAATTAAATTGAAACGGGCCCTTTTTGGCGCGAAATGAAACATTTCCAAATCGCGCCCGGGTTGCGCCCAAATGTTCCAAATCCAAATTATATGATTTTAAGCGGGTTCCAAATTTTGAAAAGAGGTGTTTAGTGATTAAAATGCATGCCCCCAAGTCGGACACTTGCACGCGCGCGTAGTCGCCCAAACTGGCCCGTTTAGCCAAACGGAGCGGAATCTCGACACGCGGATGCTACCACGCGACTAGTGGCGACGAGTAGGCTAACATGGACAACTTAAATTTCATTTTCGGAGTTAAAATTTGTTATGTGCCAAAATGACTTAACCGGGTAAAATTTAGCAATAAACACCAGAAAATCAGGAAAATTGGAAAGAGCAATAAATAACCCTCAACTAGTAATTTACATAGCATTATTGGGCTCGGGTGTTACAGTTGCCACGGGATTTTGATATGATCAAAAGTCCGTCGCAATCATGTAGCGTATGCGGATACTCGCCGGGCAAACTTAATAGATAGCCACTCCCCATAGCCCCGACCAAGTGACTATAGAAGAACCCCGTCGCCAAAAGCATCCATTCGGGTGCTCGCGGCAGCGGTGTTCCGCCTCAGTGCACTTCGTCGACGGCATCGGGAGGTGCGGCCGTCGACTAAAGTTTCCGACGAGCATTCGATCAGGATATCGGGAATCTTATTGAATTTCCCGACTTGGTATTGAAAAGTGTTTTTGAGATCGAGACTAAAATGCGGGGTTTATAATTGTTAGGCATGCGATGTCTAAGGAATTCATTTGGTTAGGCATGTGATGTCTAAGGTGGTTGCGGATTCCAACTGTTGTAGTTTTTCACTTTCTTTTCTGCGACCGTAAGTGTAAGATGTGGTGTATCGCCGGTTTCGGTGCTATATGTCAACGACAACTGGGATACGCGTATTTACTTACATTGATGACATATGATGTTATATGTTGCTGTGATATGTTATATTGGATCGTTGTGATTTGAATAGCCGGGGGTTTTTTATGTAAGATGAGAGTTTTTCATTTTCATTCATGTAAAATTCATTGTATGTAATATTCTTTTATTGGGGCACTTCCGGGTTGAGGATGATGTCGCCATTATATATTATTTACTTTTCCGCATTAAGATAGACCCAAGGCGGGGAGCATAAGTAACCGGGTTCTAGGGTCCAGTGGGAAATGATTGATCTAGAATTTTTGTGTAGTAGTTAACCGCAATCAATAACGGTGTCGCGTGTAGCTAGACCGAGATGAGTACGGGTTGTCCTCAGGGAAACATTGAATATTTTATTCTTACTTTAAGCGTGTTGAGAAAGAAAGGAGGAAGAATAAAGAATGGTGAAGAATGGTTGTAGGATCTAAATCTACGTCAAACACGGATGCAGAATATAGATCTAGATTAACTACGGATATAGGTTTAATATTAAAAGGGGCTTGTAGGGTTCATTAGGATTTAGTAGTTATGGATGATTAATTAAAGATTACTCTTTTTATCTTTTAATAGATTTAAAACTAGATCGACAGTGATGCATGTAGATTAGGGTTTCTGGAGGGAAAAGGGTTCCCACTCTTAACTCTTATCTCGACATGGATCTCCATTCATTTCTAGCCTTTACCAAAACAATTATTAATCTAATCTCTAATCGCGGTCGAGATTAGTAATGAATTGGTAGCGCGCCCAATTAGGATGTTAACTATTCTTTTGATAAAGTTTATAAACTTTATAGGACATAAAAAAAAGTTTAAGGATTTTTATCATCCATTAACCTACCCTAATCCCATGAACCCTAACAAGCGGATTATTACTCGCGCATGATGGGAGAAGAAGAGATGGAGAGAGGAATCATATTAAAACTACAAAGATATAGAATAAGAAAACTACTATCTTTATTAATCAACAAAATTCATTTACACTTTGTTCCCTTAGAAAATGATTACAAAATACTAATTTGCTTCTTGATCTCTTTTAAGGAGGTGGATGAACAGTTGATGATTAGCCTGAATGCGTGAGCCTGTCGTGGACTTCGTGATCTTTTCAGCTTAATGATTTTTCCAAGAGGCACTCGGTCCTTATTTATAGTCCCAGAGCCAGAACCCTAGTCTCCTAATTTGGAAACCAGTAGTTAAGATCCAAACAGCAAAATCCCAACTCCCAACTCTTCTGATACGCGGCAGAACCGCGGCCAATAGGTGGGTTTGGCCGCGGTTCCGCGGTCAAACAAGGAGATCATCTGTTAGTTTTTCTGAGGCTTCATCTTGATGACACGTGGTGATCTTTTGAATATCTGGAAACTGAAAATCTTTTCTACGTCACTGCCAGAGTTGATTTCTTTAGTTTACTTTCTTAATTAGGCAGGTTTGTTTTGCCAACTTTGATTTCCTTGATTTCAGTCCTGAAAATTCTGCATAATAACTCAACAAATAATGTTAGTAGAGTTTGTTTTATTGAGATATTAACTTAACCATTAAGAATTGGTCAAAGGTATTAATAAGGTAAGCATATTTAAATGGGCCAAATGTTACATGGATAATATATGCTTACTTTTTCCTACCAAATGTTAATTATAATATATAAACACATGAAAATAGTATTTTTACAGATAAACCCTCATATGTATCATATATTATAATAAACACCTTTTATTATATAGAAATAGTAGGAAAAATGTCATATTAAATGTGCAGTTTTATCAACTGAACAAATACCCCCAAACTTATCTTTGATCGTCCTGAGCAAACTAATTTATTCAAGAGAAGTAGAAAAAGAAAGGTGAAAACTAAGCACACTTTCGTAGGCAACACGATTGCACTGAGCACGTGCAACAAGCCGTTAAACCCCTAGGTGTCCCTAATAGGAGGAGTGTTGTCTCCTGAGGGTTTTCAGCGGATTACACTCACAGAATCCAATAATAAAAGAAAGATAGTGAAAGTTACATACAAAGATAAGAATTATGAAAGAAAGAACTTGAAAATAAGAGTTTTTAACTACACCAGTTTTTCGGTTTCTATGAGCCCTATCTTAATGGTCGTTAAAAAATGTTAGAAATCACATCATCCCTCAATAAAACATCGCCTTTAGTTTTCCTCCCTATTTTTCCTCCAAACATTGATCATATACCCCTACGTGTGTGAACTGGACATCCCTACACTCGGAGAATTCAATTCAAGCAATCATACTCTTGTCCATCTACCTTAGTACTTTTTAATCGATATTTAGATGGAATATGCTCACACATTTTTCATGCGACCGTTAATACTTCTTGAGGTACTAACCGACCGATTACTCATGTGCTTGCTAATTAGGTGTTTTTTCTCGTCTTGCAACACCTAAGGCTTAGCAGTGGCTCCCAAACCAGTTGGTCTAAGGCACTAGGTGATAAAGCACCCTCGCTATATTTTTTTATTGTTGCCTTGGTGATTACAAAACCAGTGTTCATTTTTCTTCACCATTTTATCTTTTATTCATTTATTATTTCCTTCATACTTTGGCTTTTAGACAAGAGCATTTCAAGGTATGCTCTATTATCCCAAGTTTCAAGATATATGTAAGTGCGTATAGTAGGGTATCAACGTTCAAATGTTTGGCCTCAAGAATAGAGATTATTTTTCAGACTTATTTTTATCCTCATATTAGCAATTTCCTTCATCTTACTAACCCTTGGGACAACAGCTCATAACTACTTATTACAAGTTTTGTTTAAGAAAATATCTAATTTTCTTGCTTTTCTCAAACTATTTCTATCTTTCATATGTAAATTTTCACTTTCTAACTTTTATTATCAAAAAACTTTTTGTGCTTATATATAGTATAATGCAAAGTAACGCGTAAATAAGCACAAACCTCCTCCAAACCTGTTTACAGCAGTTTTCTCACTGTTGTCATCCGTTAAGCTCAAAAACCCGTAGACTTGGGAGGAAAAAGGGGACAAGAAATAATGAAAGTAAAATCCTCCCCCAAACTTATTTTTGGCTCACAGTCTTATAAAAAATTTCTTTCAAGAGCCAAAATATCCCCCCCCCAAACTTAAGTAAAATCGTATTAAGCATTTAAAATTATTTGGGGGGGTTTAAAATTATTGGTCAAACTAAAGCCTTACAAATACCAAAAGTCAACACCAACCATTCAAAAATTTTATCGATGAAACGTACTGGTTGGTGGAAAATCAGAGATTTGAAGAAGTGGGGAGATAGGAGATGGTAAAGAACGGGTTTACGTCTCGGTTTGTAGAGACGAAACAATGAAGGTGGATTACTCGCATTCTTCTTGTTGATAGGAAGAAATGGTGATGGTTCAACTTCCTTGTGTTGAGATTGATTCATCACAACACCCATATTTTCTAAGAATGCGAGTTCGTCAGCGAAAATTTCTTCAAAACTTTCATCGATATCCCGAATAATAATCTTATCGGAAAGAACGGGATGATACTCGGACTCTATAAAAGGTTCGTATTCAGCGTTAGATGTTGACCCGGACAACAATGTAATAGCGGAGTCGAGATCAGTATCGTGAAGCTCTTCAATTTCGCTGTTGTCGGAATCTATTGTTTCGACAGAACACATATGAGCATAGGGTTCAGAGGGTTCACTTCCCAACTTGTAAATGTTAAGCTCAATTGAATTCTTCCCAAAGGATAGGGTCATAGAGCCGTTTCGGCAATTGATTACAGCGTTGGAAGTCGCAAGAAAAGGTCGACCTAAAATTACCGGAATTTGGTTTCGTGGGTTCACTACAGGTTGTGTATCAATAACGATAAAGTCCACAGGAAATATAAATTCCCCGACTTTGATTAACACATCCTCTAGCTCACCCCTAGGTTGGGTGATAGATCGATCGGCCATCTGAAGAGTGCAATGCGCAGGTTTTAACTCTTTGATCCCTAATTGCTCATAAACAGAATACGGAAGCAAGTTAACACTAGCACCTAAATCGAGTAGAGCACGATTGATATTTTTACCCCCAATAGAAATAGAAATTGTAGGACTTTCGGGGTCCTTTCTTTTCTTGGGTAGTTGTTGTGTAAAAGCGGTGCTCACATTACTCGCAAGGAAAAATTTTTTAGGTACTTGAACTTTTCTCTTCCTAGTGCACAAGTCCTTTAGGATTTTCGCATAAGACGGAACTTGTTGAATAGCATCTAGGAGAGTAATGTATATGTTAACTTGCTTAAAAATTTCCACAATCTTTTCCATTTGTGGACTTGGTCTGTTGCCCCTTAACCTGTTTGGATAAGGTGCTTTATCAATAAGGTTTGGGTCCAAAATTGGAGAGGATTGTGGGGATGGAATGGATCCCAGAATTGGAGTGGGGATCGTTTTAGATAGATTTGTGGAAGTGGGCTGAGGGATCAAGCCTTGGGGAAAACGGAGAATAGGCTCGGAAGAAGGTGGGAGATTAGATGAATTAGGGGAAGAAGTAGAAGCTGGGGTTTCATTGGTATCACTAACATCATCAAATTGCTCACCCACTCGGTTATTCAGCACTTTTCCCGATTTCAATGTAGTAACGGCACTCACGTTATGATTTTGTGAGTGGCCAGGATTCGGTAGGGGTTGAGATGGGAGTTTTCCTTTCTCTCTTGCACTCATTGCGGCATTCAACTGTGCAATTTGGTTTTCTATTGATTTAATACTTTCACCGTGGGAGGCGAAGTCTTTCTTTATGGTATCAATAGAAGACTTCATATCAGCCGACATTTGATTGGTATGTTTCATAAACAAATCCAAAGTTTGTGCGAGTGAAGAGTTATCAGTACCGGCCAATTGCGGTACAGAAGTGTTGGCCGGATTTTGAAAAATTTGTGACTGAAAAGGGTGTTGACTTTGTGGTTATGGTTGCTGTGGAGGAGGTCTTTGATAATTGCTTTGGAACTGGTTTTGATTTTAGGGTTGGTTTTGGTTCCAAGCAAAATTAGGATGATTCCTCCATCCTTGATTGTACGTGGAAGAATAAGGATCGTTTCTAGGTCGCTGCTGAAAAGCAGCATTAGTTTGCTCATGACCTTGAAACGGTGCATTCATAGGACATTCTTCCATCAAGTGTAAAAGATCTGAACAGCAACTACACACGGTCTTGGGAAGCGTTACCTGATTTAGGGAGACTGATGAGAATTTGTTCTCAATAGCGTCGAGTTTCTTCTGCATCGCTGCCATTTCGGCTTTTACTGTGATGGAAACATCGAGCTGATGAATAACTCCCCTAGATGAAAATGGTCTTACGCTTTCCCACTGCAAAGTGTTTTCAGCGAGATCTTCCAGATATTTCCAAGCTTCACCATCATCTTTAGACATGAAATTGCATTGACAATTTGTTTCAAGCATCTGCTTTGTCGCAAGGTTAATGCCCTCATATATAATTCGGCACAAATCCCATCTATTGATTCCATGATGGGGACATTAGACAAGCAAATCCTTGAAACATTCAAAGCACTTCCAAAATGGTTCATTGGGAAGCTGGGTAAACTGGTTGATCTCGCTCCTAACACGGGCGGTCTTATGGTTTGGGTAAAACTTCTTAAGAAATACTATTACGAATTCATCCCAATTAGTGATAGAGTGTGTGGCGGTATTATAAAGCCATTTTTCTGCCAAGTCGCACAGAGTGAATAGGAGAAGACGCAAGCGCATAGCATCCACAGTCAGTTGTGAAGTACCCATCATTGCGCATACGTTTTCGAATTTAGTGATGAAAACGTACGCATCTTCAGACTCAAGCCCATGAAATTTGGGTAACAGATTGATGTAGTGGGGTTTAATTTCAAAATTATCCCCGTTGGCTGGTGGAATAGATAAGCAAGTGGGAAGTGGACCACGGATAGGATAACATCTCTCTTGGAGAGAGATGCGCGGTGGATTCTGCGCACCTACGGGCGGTGGCAGGGTGGTGTTATAATCTGATGGAGTACCGTCCATCTCGGTTGATGTGGTGTGTGGTGGGGGAAAAGAAGATGAAGAAGCACCGACCTCGGAGTCGATAGCAGGAACGCGGACAAGACGGGCACTAGAATCCCGTGTCCAGCCGAGCATGCACTAAGCGGGTTTAGCACAAGTGGCAGCGTGTGTGTGATTTAAAATTGGTTTGTTTGTTGTTTTTTTTTTTTGAAAAAAAAATGTGGGACTTTAAAACAAATCACAAAAATGCACAAACAGCCCTAGAACTAAGGTTACCTAGGTCAAGTCTCTAGACCGTTCCTAGACTTCCAAAGGACAAGCCGCAGGATCATTCCTCTACCACCTCTTTACTACTTTTGTGGACAGGTAAATGCCAGGTAAGTGGGAGGTATCCGCTATACGAATCGCCGAAAATAGCGGGCCTAATAAAGTAACCACTTGCCTTCGACACACTTGCCTAGACACCACAAAAGTAATGCGGATAAGTGATAGATTACCCACAACCTTCCTCTGTTCTTATTGAGCGCGACAGTCCTTAGACTCTTGTTTAGATATTTTTTAAATTAATGTAGGGTTGATGCGGATGCTCATTTTGTGATTTGTGGGGCTTAGGAAGGGTGATGAAATCCCCACCTAATCTGAATTTTGGTCTTGCCCCTTAAAATCCGTATTAAAATATGAAATAACAAAACTTTGCAAAAAGATTTTTGAGCGGCGATATTTTGCTAAGAATCCTGCAGAAAAGATATTTTATTGGATTTCAGAGGAGAGAGAATGAGTTGAAAATTTCACCAGAGAAGTTTGGAACCCTAATTCCTCACTTAAGCCGCGGATCCGCCTCTAAAATAGCCATTCTGCCGCGCTTCCGCCGTGCTTTGAGGGAATCTTTTGATGATTTTTGCTATGTGGCCTCCTGTGCTCCTCTGGATCTTGATGAATGTCTCTGGCTCTCTGTTTCTTCAAGTCTGCGACTCCAGATCCCCTCGCAAAATTCATACAATAATCGTTAAATATACAATTTGCAGTTTTGTTTTGTTTATGATAATGATCGAATAATAATTCAACACAAATAGTAAGAATAAAAAAATACGCACGTATCCCCGGCAACGGCGCCATTTGATTGATCTAGAATTTTTGTGTAGTAGTTAACCGCAATCAATAACGGTGTCGCGTGTAGCTAGACCGAGATGAGTACGGGTCGTCCTCAGGGAAATGTTGAATATTTTATTCTTACTTTAGGCGTGTTGAGAAAGAAAGGAGGAAGAATAAAGAATGGTGAAGAATGGTTGTAGGATCTAAATCTACGTCAAACACGGATGCAGAATATAGATCTAGATTAACTACGGATGTAAGTTTAATATTAAAAAGGGGCTTGTAGGGTTCATTAGGATTTAGTAGTCATGGATGATTAATTAAATATTACTCTTTTTATCCTTTAATAGATTTAAAACTAGATCGACAGTGATGCATGTAGATTAGGGTTTCTGGAGGGAAAAGGGTTCCCACTCTTAACCCCTATCTCGACATAGATCTCCGTTCATTTCTAGCATTTACCAAAACAATTGTTAATCTAATCTCTAATCGCGGTCGAGACTAACAATAAATTGGTAGCGCGCCCGATTAGGATGTTAACTATTCTTTTGGTAAAGTTTATAAACTTTATAGGACATAAAAAGAGTTTAAGGATTTTCATCATCCATTAACCTACCCTAATCCTACGAACCCTAACAAACGGAGAATTACTCGCGCATGATGGGAGAAGAAGAGATGGAGAGAGAAATCATATTAAAACTACAAAGAGATAGAATAAGAAAACTACTACCTTTATTAATCAACAAAATTCATTTACACTTTGTTCCTTTAGAAAATGATTACGAAATGCTAGTTTGCTTCTCGATCTCTTCTAAGAAGGTAGATGAACAGTTGATGATCAGCCTGGATGAGTGAGCCTGTCGTGGACTTCGTGATCTCTTCAGCTTGATGATTTTTCCAAGAGGCTCTCGGTCCTTATTTATAGTCTCAGAGCCAGAACCCTAGTCTCCTAATTTGGAAACCAGTAGTTAAGATCCAAACAGCAAAATCCCAACTCCCAACTCTTCTGATACGCGGCGGAACCGCGGCCAATAGGTGGGTTTGGCCGCGGTTCCGCGGTCAAACAAGGAGATCATCTGTTAGTTTTTCTGGGGCTTCATCTTGATTACACATGGTGATCTTTGGAATATCTGGAAACTGAAAATCTTTTCTACGTCACTGCCAGAGTTGATTTCTTTAGTTTACTTTCTTAATTAGGCAGGTTTGTTTTGCCAACTTTGATTTCCTTGATTTCAGTCCTGAAAATTCTGCACAATAACTCAACAAATAATATTAGTAGAGTTTGTTTTATTGAGATATTAACTTAACCATTAAGAATTGGTCAAAGGTATTAATAAGGTAAGCATATTTAAATGGGCCAAATGTTACATGGATATTATATGCTTACTTTTTCCTACCAAATGTTAATCATAATATATAAACACATGAAAATAGTATTTTTACAGATAAACCCTCATATGTATCATATATTATAATAAACACCTTTTATTATATAGAAATGGTAGGAAAAATGTCATATTAAATGTGCAGTTTTATCAACTGAACATGAGACCATCTCGAGGAGTCGAGACCAAGTCTCCTAACTCTAGAATTAGTAGGGTTGCTTGCCGCTCTCGTAGGGGTCTAGGGGTGTGGGATTGGCTATTCATCACGACCGTGGAATCCGTATTTTATACAGGCTTAATTCAAAACACGGAAATTCTAGTATATCCAATGTTCTGTGATCTCTTCTGTTGCAATATTCTGTGATGAGATCATATTACTATTCTGAGACGAATGCCTATATATTATATATATGAGATATAATTAATATTGCTGCTTTCGTTTCATATTTGATGCTTGGGAAGCATAATAAATAGGACTTCATTAATGAGATTAATGAAATAAAAGAAACCTAAAAATGTTGTAGAAACTTATCTCGAAAAGTGGTAGCTCTAGTTCTTACTTTGCATAGCGGTATTCCTTGTAGAATATCCAACGCCTTATTCGATAAGGAAAGAGCCGAGATCCCTTCACCGAGAGTAACCTCTTTAGCGAAACTAGCAGAT
The DNA here is from genome assembly GCA_030015575.1 of Agapanthus africanus. Taxonomy (NCBI): domain Eukaryota; kingdom Viridiplantae; phylum Streptophyta; class Magnoliopsida; order Asparagales; family Amaryllidaceae; genus Agapanthus; species Agapanthus africanus. The sequence continues at coordinate 106,984,716 of CM057341.1, forward strand.
GCTACAAACTCAGTTTGTCTTTTGATTGCTTTTATAGTTTTTGATTTGCATAGTGGTATTTGTGAAATATCCTACACCTTATTCGATAAGGAAAGAGCCGAGATCCCTTCACCGGGAGTGACCTCTTTAGAAAAACTAGTAAAATTCTCAAAAACACTCATTTTCAAAATCACTCGATTCTACGACGATATCAAGTTCATTACGCAAAGGGTTTTCTTAAAAATCTGTCGCAGCCCTCCGTCATTTCAGATAAGTACCGGTTAGTATTCGTGCTACGTTTGTTGACTATGTTAAGGCGTAGTGTGCGGTAGCTGATTAGTGCATATCTGTATAAGCATATGATGCGATTAGATTAGGGTAGTCGTGCGACTTTGTTGACTATGTTAAGGGTCGTGCGGATGGGTTTAATTCAATCAGGAAATGACGGGTTGAACTTGGCTAGCGCTTATGATTTGTTGACATTGTTAAGATCATAAGTTGTTAGGGGTAAAATATTATCTGGAATTTCAAGTGTTGAAATTTGCAATGAGATTGCATACTTTCTATGAGATAGTTGGATCCCGATACCCACTGCGAGTAAGAGTTACTCCTGAGAGAATTTTACACATTACAATTAGCCGATCAAGTAGGTGTCTAGAAAGGTGTTAATGGGGTTACGCCTCTGGGAAAACGAGGTTTATCTTAATTAGGTCCGTGCGCAAGCACGGGGAACCTCCCTCAAAGTATTGACACTGGCCTGGCCGAAAGATTGGTGAACTTGTAAGTTGTAATTAATCTCGGCTAGTTTTTCCTTTTAGGGTTTGAAGGAAGATTTGACTAAAATAGTGGGAGCCATCCTGATTAGATAAATTAATAACTAATCTAATCTTGCAAGAGTATACGCTGAGTGTTTTCTTCTCTCTCTCCAGGTAGCGACCATGTCACGCCTTAATCAAGATAATAATATGGATGTATTGACTAAACCCGCTTGTTATACTGAGCTTAGGAACGTTGGTCTCACTCCAACTTATAATTGTTATAAGACCGAGCAGGAAATAGGGGATTACCAGGATTCCCGTGCCGCCCAAACAAAGAAAGTGCATGATGATGCATCTTCTTCGGGTGTGTTCATTACCGAGAACTGTTTCTCAGTATCCTCTACGTCCTGGGTATATGATACCGGATCAGGATCCCACATATGTAATATGTTACATGGGCTACAGATAGGTAGAGAACTGAGAATGGGTGATAAGTTTCAAGAGTTGGAAACGGTGCAAGTGTTGCAGCCAAGTTTGTTGGCAGTTATCACCCTGTATTACCAGATACATTGATTCTGAACAAATGTTATTAGATACCTAACCTGATATACAACATCATATCTGTCTCTTTATTAAGTAAAGAATGATATAATTTTGTATTGTTGGATAATATTTTGAACATTTCCTATATCAAGAGTTGATCGGTTCAGGCATGTTATCTAAAAGCATATACGCTCTAAATCAAACTACAATTCTTAACGTACAGAACACACACAAGGGGAAGAGTTCAGAAATGAACGAATCCTTCTTAAGGCATTGTAGACTAGGTCATATCAATGTGACCCGACTAGCTGAAGTTACATAAAATTGCATATTTAAATCAGTTTGAATTTACATCTTGTGAAACTTTCTAGTCATGTCACAAAGATAAGATGACCACAGCTCCGTTTATTGGAAACAGAGAAAGAGTTAGTGAACTCTTGGGAATGATACATGATGATGTATGTAGGTCCCCTGTCTATACATGCCAGGAATGGTTCTTTGTACTTCATTACATTCACTGATGATCTCTCAAGATTCAGACATATGTTCTTGTTGAAACACAAGTCTAAACCTTTTGAGATATTCCAAGAATATAAGTCAGAAGTGGAGAACCAAAATGGGTATAAGTATTATGTCCTATGATGTGATCAGTGACGAGAATACTTGAGCATAGAATTCCTGGACTATTATAAAGGAGAATGATATTCTCTCTCAGCAATACTCCTCCGAATACACCACAGCACGTTGGTATATCGGGGTGGAGCAATCGCACCTTATATGATATGGTGTGCTCTATGATGAGTACTACTGAGTTGCCTATTTCCTTTTGGGGTTATGCACTTGTGAAGCTGCATACCTATTGAATAGGGTTCCAATCAAATCAGGTGCCTACCACTCCATATGTGATATGAAATGGGAAGAGCCCATCTCTTAAGTATGTTAAGATTTGGGTTGTCTGGCCTATGTCTAAAAGCAAAATCCGGACAAGCTCAAGGCAAGGTCAATTCTGTGGAAGTTTATTGGATATCCCAAGCATTCGCAAGGGAATGTCTTTTACCATACCAAGGAACAAAAGGTGTTTTATTTCTCGGCATGCCACCTTTTTAGAAAAGGATTTTCTTGTGAAGAAATTAGTGGTCATGAGGTAGAACTGGAAGGAGTTCCAGCTATACAAACTGCAGCTGATGATTTGGTAGAACCGAAGGATTCAATAGTTCCCGACGAATCTCAGCCTCTCCACGGATCCGGTAGGGTTCCTCATCCACCTGGAAGATACTTCGGTTTTCTCTATGACAGTGGGAGTGAGGATTGCATCATGAGATAATGACCCAACTAGTTTCGAGCAGGCCATCAAGAGTGGGGACTCTATGAGAATGGTTGGATGCTATGCGATCTGAGATGGAATCCATATACACCAACAAAGTATGGACTTTGGTTGCTTTATCTGAAGGGTTACATCCCCATCAGGAGCAAGTATATCTTGAGAAGATTACTTGGTGTATATGGAAAAGTTGAGACTTTCAAAGCTAAGGCTTGTTGCAAAAGGTTCTCGTCATCGACCAGAGGTGGATAATGATGAAACCTTTTCTAGTATCTATGCTTAAGTCCATCCAGATCCTACTTGCCATTGCTACATACCATGACTACGATATCTGGCAGTTGGGTGTCATGACTGCTTTTCAAAATGGTGATTTAGAAGAGAGCGTCTATAAGTACACAGCCAGAGGGCCTCGTAGACAGTGGGAGCAGTAGAAACGTATGCAAGTTGCTTTATGGGATGAAACAGGCATCGCGGAGTTAGAACATCTGTTTTTATATGGTAGTCAAAGAGTTTGACTTCATCAAAATGGTAGATGAACCTTGTATATACAAAAGGTAGTAGGAAGTATGGTGGTGATCCTCGTATTGTACGTGGATGACATACTCTTGATAGGAAAGGAGTTTCCTATGCTACACTCGGTCAATCTCCTCTTATCACAATGATTCTCCATATAGGATCAAGGTGATACCTCCTAAATCCTGGGTTTTGGATCTATGAGATAGATCTAATTGGATATTAGGATTCTCACTAGGTGTAGTGAGATGGTATCAATCGATCCTGGGGAGAATCACTGGATAGCTTCCAGGATGCTAAGGTCGACTGAATGTCAGTCACATGCATTGTCTTTACCCTCAGTGGAGGGACGGTATGTTGGAAGAGTTCCAAGCTAGATACCGTGGCAAACTAGACGATAAATGCTGGATACATGGCTACCAATGATACTACCAAAGATGCAGTCTGGATGTATATTAGTTCATTAGATGAACTTTGTTCCTACCATTGTGTGACAATGGAGTTGTGGCTTAGGCCTAGGAACCCCCGTCCTATCAGTGATCCAGACATATTCTTAGGCGGTATCACCTGATCATGGAAATGGTTGATCTCCAGGGAGATCGAGGTTAGGAGAGCAGACACAGAGGACAACATGGCGGATCCACTCACAAAAGCCAATTTCCTAGTAGAGACTTTTATAGGATGGTTGAGTATGAGATACTTCAGCCACTGCTGATTGTTGGGTATGAGATACTACAACAGATGGCCCTAGTGCAAGTGGGAGATTGTTAGTTATATGTATGCCCAGAGGCCATTACTGTACATATGATGTATATTGTAGTGGATGCTTGGACATATATAGGGAAGACTTTCTTGCTTGACATGATAGTATGCTATCTGGTTGCCCTTTATCTTTAACATGTACAATGATTGTCTCTATGTTACATATTGATAAAGCCCTTAGGATGAGTACTTGACTACCAGGACTATGATGCAGATCATACTAGTGGGGACAGGGTAGTCGCTAAGTACATCCTTTAAATGTTCCTAGTCGTGGGTGTATCGAGACAGGGCATCGATATACCAGTGTAGACTAGCGTATAGCTTCTCGGCCCATACAGATGGGCGATGGATGATCCCATATCCATTGGTGTTTGACATCAGAGACAGTATACGGGTGCTCAGTGCAGACTGGGTACACTGAACGGACTCGCCGAGAACTCCCAGATGGTATTATACCTAACGTCAGATGGCAGTTCTCTGGTGACACTGGTACAGGCTAGTCTGTAGACCCGAGATCATCATAGAGTCTTGTGTGATTCCCACTGTGCTTTGATTTCCACCTTAACACGTTCAAGAGAACGTGCAAAACGGTGGCTTTTGGGTACAGTCCCGAGTCACATGGAGGCAATAAGCGATAGAGGGGTTTCGTCTCTCCCGATATTGGGAGTTGATGTTGCGCTGTGCTCAATTGGCTATAACAGGAAGTCCTTGGCCAAGGCTGCTTCAGAGATATACTGGTAAGTGTTATCAGTAGTTTTTCGACCCGTTATGAGCCTCATATCGACACGACTTATCGAGTTACTGGAGTCTGACGTTTACCACCCCTAGACGAGATATGCGACATATCAGACGAAGAGACTGGACTGTACGGTAGTGTTACTGATTGGATTTGCAGAAGAGTGAGCAGGCTTGCTTGTTGATCTTCTGATCGCTCAATACCCGGGTGGCCGTTACGTTTAGCAGACCTCTTGCGGCTTGTGGGTGTTTGATATGATCATCACCTACTGCCGTCGTATTGACGAGTCTTTAGACTCCTATACAGGGGTTTCCTGGCTCAAGCGAAACGGAGTAGGAGCACATATGTGATATGTGAGGGACCGAAATTGATACGATATAAGATACCGTATTCTATTCTCTTGATTTGTGACATTGGTCGGTTATATGCGATATAGCCGGGTTATCGGATCAAGTGTTAATTCGATAAGTTGTTACGCATGATATTAGTAGCTTATATGTGATATAGCCGGATTATTAAATCAAGAGTTGATTTAATAATTTAATGCATAATTATATATATTTGATATATTATTACATTAACTAATATTGATCTCACTTATGATTTCTTTTTCTCACTTTGTGCACATTGTATATATGTGTGATATATATATTCGTGTACATGTTTGTATTATGCTAGGTTACAAATGCAACTAGGGTTTATGAGACTTGAACCATGCTAGGGTTAGATTAGGGTTTATGTTTATTATTAAAGATATTCAAAATTGTGGAATTAGTCATGGTTGATATTTTGGAAGAAGCTTGTAGGCTTCTTTGACTAAGTCCACCCTTTTGGATATTTCTAAGATATTTGTTAACATAACTTTAACCCTAGCCTATGGTTAAGTCTCTACAAGGGTTAGGCATGATATTATCTAACCATGGTTGCATTTCTAACCTAATCTAATTCATTCTTTGATCATCACTTGCTTCATCTTCTTCTTCCTCTCATGCTTTCTAGCTTCAATAGAAAGTGATGATTTCTTGTGAGAAAATGATTTCTAATATGAGCAAAATTCCTACTTCATCATCCTCTACTACTTTCCATTTAGTATAGGGTGTTTGATTCACTAATTCCATGATTAGTGAAGAGATAGCTTAGGTTAGTGTCTCCTCGACGTAGATCATCTTTGGCCTCAAAGTCATCGAAGCAAACATGTTCGTTTCTTCAGGGGAGCCTTTCTAGAGTCCGGAGTTCACGATCGCAGCGAAGGGGACTACTACATGGAGCTATTGAAGTGAAGGACCGGTCTACAAAGGTTGTATTCCTTGCTCACTAGACTTGCAAAGTGTTTGCATTTCATATTCCGTTGATTTCTAGTTAACGATTCAAGTTAGGGTTAGCTAGAACGGCAATTTTTTTAATTTGGTATGGACGATGCCTCCCGAAACCTTGCTGCCGTCTTAGGTAACCCTGTATAAACCAGCCTTAAAAGGGAAAAGGCCGAATGTCATGGTCGTGAAAGCACCTCAGCCCAAGCACAAATTTGTTTCCGAACGACTCTCCATTGCTCCAGCTGGGGGCAAGGCCATCAACACAAACAAAGCAATAAGGCATCTTGGGCAAGCTCCAGTGGTGCCCCTGACAACTGCTCAATCGGGTATCTTCTCTAAGCTCACCGTCAATCGACTCACGATGGCTTCCTGGATTACGGATGCCCGTCAAGACCTCAAAATCGAGAAGCTAAGATAGAAAAGGCTTAGATACAGAACCAACAAAAAGGCTAGGGCTCCATCTAGGATGAACTTCATGAGGTTCCAAGAATAGAGTTACCCGGCAACAACAGCTGAATCGGCTGTAAAGCTCCCTAACTCTTTTGAACCAATGAAAATGGTCCATAAGAATGCCATGGCTGTAAGAGTCAAGAAAGCTGCGAGCCAGACAGCGTCACCCAAGGACCCAGTCAGACCAACCGTCTTCAGTCGCATGTCCTTTCCAGAAGAGGAAGGGCCACTACGATGGTCCGAAAAATCAGCCGCCAAAGATAAAAAGATGGTTGGATATGTGGTTCACACGTCTACATGGTGAACACGCGCAGCAAGAGCAAGGACGGGGCTACCACATCTCAAATCCAATCGGGTGTGAATGTGGCTGCCACTTTCCAAGACCAGCCTCCTCTGGAAGGTAATGAAGACCCTTTAAGTGAGGCTGATAAGTAGAGAGATCTCTCGGTTCATAAGAAGTCGGGCTCGGAAAGTGAAGAGGAGCGAATCTTCCATCCTAAGACCGCATAGCAACAACTTCTCTAAGAGCTCCAAAAGCGTCTCAGAAACAAAGATAAGGAGATGGCCAGGCTTTACTCCAAAATTGACGACTTGACAAATGTCTTCTTACAGCTCACAGCCTAAGTTACCTCTCAGCCGCCCAATCAAGTGCAGAGCTCTGCTCATGAACCGGGAAACGGTGTCCCGAGACAGTCGACGCCTATTCCCTCAAATCCAAAGGTGGGCGAACCGTATGAAAGTCGGCTGCATCCTATCTCGGGAAATGTCTTCACTACCGATGACAGCAACCCGCCAACGCAAGATCAAATTATGGATTTGGTCGCCAACAAAGTCAAAATATTGGTAGCCGAAGCCGAGGCGCAAAAAGATATCAGCAGTAGTGGGAGACAATATCCTGCTCGGTATGATCTGGTAGAGTTTCCTGGCGGCTATGTCATCCCTAAATTCGGAAGATTTGATGGGACGGGAAATGCGAATCAGCACATCGCCCACTTTAAAGCCTCATGCGGGAATACCGGGACAATGATGCGCTTCTCCTCCACCAGTTCGTTAATATCTTAACCGATGTCGCTTTCGACTGGTACGCGAGCATACCGGATGGCTCCGTCACAACTTTCGTCCAAATGGAATCTCTGTTTCGGCAAAGGTTCATGAATGTTAACGATAAGATCACCATTGCCGACCTCGTAAGGACCAAGCCAAAAAAACAATGAAAGCAGCATGGATTTTATAACCCGGTGGCGCAATCTCTCCGCCAAATGTGAACCACCGATAGAATATAACCAATCTGTCAGCCTCCTCGTCGGAAATCTCAACAATTGGATGACCCCGTTTTTATGCACCACGGGTCTCAAAACATTCCAAGAGCTGACCAGGAAAGTTCAGATGTTGGAGCGCTCAAAGCAGGAATCCTCCTCTGATTTCCAAAATAACAATAGGTCCTGGAGAAACCGAAAGGACGATAATCGCAAAGGCGGAAATTCCGACGATGCTGAATCTTTTAACACCTCGGCTGACCGAAATAGGCGAGGGACGAGCAGGCCCAATATCAACCAACTTCGAAAGCCATTGTTGGGAGGGGAAGGAGAATCGCCTTTGAAAGAGAAGCTGGATAAGTTCTATTCCTTCAGAAGGGACAAAATCCGTAAAATATTCAAAGATACTCTAAAAAACGGTCTATAATTGCCAGAATCAAAAAGATCTCAAGAAGCGAATATGATCGATGGCCCCAAATATTGCTCCTATCATAGAGTGATAGGTCATGCTATTGAAGACTGCTTTGTCTTTAAAGATTGGGTCGAAAAGCAATACAAGGCAGGAGAGATAGAACTGTCTAAAGACGTGTTAGCAAACAGTCAAGTTGCGACCGCCAATTTCATACAAATTAAGACCGAAGTCTTTCGGGAACCTGATTCTCTCAGATATCTGCCTTTCCCTGAAAGGAGCAGACCAAGGTAACAAGCTAAGAGCCAAACGAGCAATATTACCAATGAAGAAGCGGTAGATGGGTACACAACCTATACGGTCTACATGATGGAGTCCAGAGGAACAAGTCCTCTTACGCCTTATAGCCATGACGATGACGTGGTTGTTGCCATCCAACACCGGCTCGGTCTAGATGACGGAAAGCCCGCTTATGCAATTAAGCTAAAGAACTCCATGGTTCCTGCAGAATCGAGCCCAGGCTCCAACAGATGACCACTACGTCGTTAAACTGGAAATAGTCGACCACCAAGTCGTTAAACTGAGAACAATTGAGCTCTAAGTCATTAAACTGGGGATGAAAAATGTGTAAATAAAAAAAACGAAAAATGAAAAAAAAGCGGAAATTATAGAGCAATCGCGGTAAAAAAAAACCCACCAAACGGAGAATAATGAGTCGCTCCTGGTACCATATTCCAGTGCAGCGATGCAGACGCCAACCAAAATCCAAATCCCCAAACGGCGAATGATGAGTCACTTCTGGTACCATATTCCAGTATAGTGATGCAGACACCAACCAAAATTCTCCCAGCCATACGATTGGTCCCCAAACTGACTACTGTATACAATCCATGGGCTCAAATAATTCTCATTACACCCATACCCCAACGCAATCACTAGTTACATGGCTGGTCTTCGCCTTCGGAATTATGCTTCATTTGGGAAGACCCACTTATGTATCCTCATGATACATGAGGAGAACAAAACTTATAAGATCCTCTCGACTCGTAAGAAACACCTTCGTGGGATCCTTACGACTCACAAAGGAAAAACACACTTGGGGGTCCTTATGACTCCTAAGGAGAAAATACACCTACGGGATCCTTTCGAATCGTAGAGAGAAAATGCTTTTATGGGACCCTTACGGCTCATGAAATTGAAAAGTCTTAGGTGATAGGGACCTAAACCTGTCTCCTAAGCCATCGCTCCCCAACAGGCAAAGGCAAATGATGAATTGCTCCTGGCATCTCTGCTTCAGTGTTAGCAACACTGATGCCAATCCCAACCCCTAAATTCTAAACTTTCGACCCAATAGACCCCTCAGTCTTTAAACTGGGAACAGATGACCTCTAAGTCGTTAAACTGGGAACAAATGACTCCTGAGTCTTTAAACTGGAAACAGATGATCTTTAAGTCGTTAAACTGGGAACAGATGACTCCTAAGTCGTTAAACTGGGAACGAGAGAAATCCCTTCATGGAAAATGATGATCCGCTTCTGGTACCATATTCCAGTGTAGCGATGCTGATGTCAACACAAATCCCATATTCTCCACGGCAAATGATGATTTGCTCCTGGTACCATATTCCAGTGTAGCGATGCTGATATCAACATAAATCATATATTCTCCACGGCAAATGAAGATTCGCTCCTAGTACCATATTCCAGTATAGCGATACTGACACCGAACAAAAACCCAAATTTCAGGACCCAGGCTCAAAAGCCCTGCTGGACGGATCAAAAACTACCAAATCAAATCAAGTCAACCAACGACCTCCCCGTCGGAATTATGCTCTGCCTCGGAATCAAGTCAACCAACGACCTCCCCGTCGGAATTATGCTCCGTCTCAGAATCAAGTTAACTAACGACCTCCCTGTCGGAATTATGCTCTGCCTCGGAATCAAGTCAACCAACGACTTCCCTGTCGGAATTATGCTTCGACTCGGAACCAACCTCTACATCGGAGCTATACTTCGTTCAGAATGTCTGCCCTGTGTCGGAACTAAGTTTCGTCTCAGGATACACATGTCCCATGTCGGAATTATGCTCTGATCCCCGGAATCATGCTCCGCTCTTCGGAATTATGCTCCACTCCTCGGAATTATGCTCCGCTCTTCGAAATTATGCTCCGATCCTTAGAATCATGCTCTGCTCTTCGGAATGATGCTCCAATCCCAGAATTATGCTCCGATCCTCGGAATTATGCTCCGATCCCCAGAATTATGCTCCCGGAATGATGCTCCGTCCCCGGAATGATGTTCCCCCTCAAAGTCTAACTCCAAGATCTATCAATTTCATGCACACGACTCATATTCGCGGTGTGCATTTATTGATGGGGGCATTTTGTTGGGGTCAAAAATTATACCCCGGTTGACCAAGTCAAAGTCAAAGTCAACCCCAAGTAAACGGACCCAAACCAAGATCAAGTGGGCACATGCCCAAGTTGAGCCCCGCGGCTTGCCTCCCCCATGCCAATATGAAAATTATGTAATAAATAATTTTGATATAACTTTTATGAATAAATGTAAGAAAAATTGGTATAAAGCCAAATTTTTGTAAAGCTCATAGCTCATATGCCAAAGAAATGAGCACATGATGCATGGAATGAGCAAAATGCCATTTTGTAAAGCTCAAGGGGCTAAGTGTAAACTTATAAGCCTATATAAGGCAACATTATGATGAAATTAAAAAAGGGAATTTATTCCCCTCAAAATCTAGGGTTTCTGTGCCTTCTTCTCCTTACTCAAGGTTCTAAAGTTTCTTCTCTTTTTTTTTGAATTAAACCAAGAATTTAACTCTACTTTTTCCAAAAAGAAACAGTTTTTCACCATAAAACCTTTGAAGGGGAACTCAGATCTCCCATCAAATCCCCAAAATGGGAGATTTTTAAGCCCCACCCTCCTTTTCCTCCAAGATCCAGCAAACAGAGAGGAGAAAGAAGGAGATCCATCTCCAAAAATCTCACTTTAGAAAAGATCTAAGGCTCAAGAGAAAACCCAAGGCTCAAGGGAAAAGAAAAGGGTCCCCTTTCATCATCTCCAAAAATCTCTTAGGAGTTTAACTCCACAATATATATATATATATATAATCTTTCTTTTTAAGAGTTCAACTCGATAAGTCAATTGGGAGTACAACTCCCGCTGCAGGGGATAAGCCCTTTTGTTCTTCTTTCAGGAGTTTAACTCCAAAATTCAATTGGGAGTACAACTCCCAGTACAGGGGCTACGCACCTTTTTTCCGCAGATACCCAGCGCCCATGTACCGGGCGCGTGAGGCGCCCAGGGGCCACGTGCCGGGCGCGTGTTACGCCGGCGCCCAGCGCCCGCGCGCTGGGCACATGAGGCGCTGGCGCCCACGCGTCCTTTGGACGCTATGCACCCTTTTTATATATATACACACACTCCACAACACTTTCCCCTGCTAGCCTATTTGACCCCCAGCCTGCTATCCGGATAGCGGGACCCCCGTAAACTCCGCGAGACCCCCGATATACCCAAGACCCCTCAAAACACAATACACGCACACTGCACATTGAGTTCGCATGACCAGTTTGATCTGTCAATCGGAGATTCTTTCGCTCCAAAGGCGAGGGGTAATTAACGGCAACTTAGTTCGCGGCTGCCAGAGATTCGGATCCCCACAATCAATAAACCCCTGCTATCCTAAGCAGGGGGAATCTGTAGTACGCCTAACCACCGACACGTATTCCAATCTCAATGGGGTGACGAAAAACACCCTATAAATACGTCTGACTGTACCCTATGAAACATAAATTTGATATTGCCACCATCTTTCTCCAATTTAAAAAACTTATTGAAACATATTTTCAACTGCCACTCATATCAATATAATATACTCTGATGACGGCGAATACACATCTCTTACCTCCATTCTTACATCTTATGGTGTCTTTCATCTCACCACTCCCCCCCCCACACCTCTGAACACAATGGCACATTAGAACATCGCCATCGTTATATTGTCGAAACCGGTTTTACACTCTTGCATATGGCCTCTCTTCTCTCTAAGTATTGGAGTTGAGCTTTTCAAACCATTGCTTATCTCATAAATCGTCTTCCCACACCGGTTCTTAATTTCTAATCCTCTTTTGAAAAAATATTTCAACTTCCACCAAACTATAAACGTCTCAAGATTTTTGGTTGTATTTATTATCCCTGGTTAAGGCCGCATACCTCTTATAAACTTCAACCTATTTCCACTCCCTGCATTTTTCTATGTTATTCAATATCATAATCTACGTATAAATGTCTAGATCCAGTAACTCACAAAATTTATATTTCTCGTCATATCAAATTCGTCGAAACCAATTTTCCAATGCAGGTATCTAGTAGACATCAAGAGGCTCTTCCGTATGATTTAGACTCCTCTAGCGTAGCATCGCAACCAATCACGTATATCCAACCTACCAAACTTCACATCCTACCCACCATACCTAACCCAATCTCTACTGCACTCCAATCATTAACATCTCATAATCTCGACCTCTCACCCTCCACCGACTCTTCACAATTCTCATCCTCCAATCTTGATAACATTGTCAATCTCCCTGCCCCTATTTCCCCAACCTCCTCCACAACCGCTTAATCACATTTACCCCCTTCATAATTATCTCTTACACCACCACCCTCAAATCTCTGAACCAATCATGAACGAAAACCCAACCCTAAATACTTTAACTCCCAATATATAAACTATACCACTGTTCATCCAATACCCCAAACCCTTGAACCAACCTGTGTATCTTAAGCTGTGAAGGATTCCAACTGGCATGCTACAATATCCAAAGAATTTGATGCTCTAATGAAGAACGGAACATGGGATCTTGTTCCTAAATCCAATCATAATCTTGATGCTAAAAATAGGTCTTTCGGATCAAGAGAAACTCCGATGGCACCATTGCTCGATATAATGCTCGTCTTGTGGCCAAAGGCTTCCACCAATGGCCTAGTCTGGACTATTCTGCCACATTCGGTCCCGTTATCAAGCCGACAACATTGCGTATTGTCTTATGCCTTACACTCTCTTATAGATGGTCTCTTTGTCAACTCGACATTAATAATACTTTCCTCAATAGTACTCTTCATGAAGATGTGTATATGGCTCAACAATCTGGTTTTCTCCATTCTTCCCTACCCCTACCATATCAGCAAACTACATAAAGCTATCTATGGTCTCAAGCAAGCGTCCAGGGCATGGTATCAAGAACTCAAAGGCTATCTTCTACAAAGTGGCTTCACAAATTCTTTTGCAAATATGTCTCTTTTTGTTTACTCCAAGGATGCCACCGTCGCCTATTTCAACATAATATCATTCTCACGGGTAAAAACATACAGTTCCTTTAATCTTTTGTTTGTCAACTTGGACAACGTTTCTCTCTAAACGATCTCAGCGGCCTTCATCACTTCCTTAGTGCAGAAACTATTCTCATGACACATGGACTCTTTTTATCTCAATATTGCCACATTGCCAATCTTCTGAAAAAGTTCACTATAGAAGGAGGTAAAGAAGTTACCACACCAATGTGCAATACCACTTCTCTACTTCGCCATGACGGGTGTTCTTCTGTCGATTCCATGCCATATCATCAGCTAGTTGGTGCTCTTCAATATCTCTCTCTTACTCGGCCTGATGTTTCATTTGTCGTCAACCGTCTCTCCCAATTTATCCACTGTCCCAAAGAACTTCATTAGACGACATTCAAACGTGTTCTTCGTTATATCAAAGGTACGATACATTATGGTCTTTACCTTCGTCGACGGCCTCCTCTAACTCTTCATGCCTTCAGTGACTCTGATTTGGGTGGAAGTCGCGATGACGGCCGTTCCACCACTGTCTACATTTTCTATTTAGGCTCGAATCCCATATCATGGAAATCGGCCCGACAAAAGACTGTTTCTCGCTCCTCCTCCGAAGTTGAATATAAAGCCCTTGCGAATACCACGGCCGAGGTAGTTTGGGTGAAAAATCTTCTATACAAACTCAAGGTAATTCTGTGAAAACCGTCCTATCTATACTGTGATAATACTGGGGCTAGCTATCTTAGTGCGAATCCAGTTTTTCACTCTCGGATGAAACACATTTCACTTGACTATAACTTCGTTCAGGAGTGCATTGAAGATGGAACCATTCGTGTACACCACATCAATACTCATGATCAACTTGGGGATGTCATCACCAAAGCACTTGGACGCATACAATTTCTCAAAGTTCGATCCAAGATTGGAATCTCCAACAGAGTCTCCATCTTGCGGGGGCGTATTAGCGAAACAGACCAAAAACAACAACGACAGACGTCTGAAAGAGAAGCTCCAGACATCTGCTAAAAAACTGCCAAAACAACACAACAGAGGCAGATGTCTAAAGAGGAAGAGCCATATATCTGCAAAAGAGACAGATGTCTGAAGAATAGGAGCCATACGTCTGGGCATGATTCTTCGACAAATAACAGAGAACACGCAGACGTCTGAAGACTACTGGTCAGACGCCTAAGGAGAACACAGCTGTTGTGATTCTAAATTCAGTAAATCGGATTTTACCAAATTGTAGTTATAGAAAGATTTTATTTTGATTTTATTTTCCATCATATAATTTTATAATACCGCATGTCTCAATAAAATATCAACCAAGTTCAAAACCTTAAACTCCATCTTCTTCAAGATTCTTATATATCCTCCTAGTGGTCTTTCTCTTGTTTGTCGCCTCAATCTCAACCTCAACCAAAGCCAGACAATTATATGTCACTTCGGTCTTACCCTCGACCGATCCCCAACCTTCTGCAGAAGCACTTGAACCTGAACCATTTGATGGGGCCAATGCCCCAATATCATCTATTGAACCTAGTGGGGGCCCTATATGGCACGAGCTGAGCCCTCCTCATCAGTCAACGGAGATCTGCGTTCGCCAATGCGATGACTCTGTGAGTGAGTGTGTGGTTGACGTCTGCCTGCACATTCCACCCGGGGACGACCATGGAGCTTGTATTAGCGAATGCATGCACGCGCATTTGGTTTGTATGGATGGTTGCGAGTTGGGTGGTGCGGATGATATCAAGTGGCCAGGGCATTAGGACGAAGCCGAATATCGTGCAATTTGTTTTTTATTTTTAGTATATACTTGTATGAAGAATAAAAGTGTTGTTGGAGTGCCGAGTGCAATGCTGAAATAAGGGGGGGTTCCATTGTCTTATTTATCATTTATATTATTGTTATTGATAGCAAAATGTGTGTTAATTTACATATAATTCGATCAAATTCTTTTGATTATACCGAGCATGTAGTAGTGATGAATAGCCAACTTGTGAGTGTTGCATTCAAAACCTTCTTATATCAGATTACAAGATTTATTCCAAAAAGAAATTAAAGCGGAAAAAGATCTTCAAGCAAGAAGTATCTGTTTGAGCTTAAACTCTTCGATATTCAAGTCTGCTTTCGATTCAATGAGAACAAACTAAATTTCACATGATAGAGAATCAGGATTTAGCAATAATAACAAAGATAATAGCCGTTTTCCTTATAAAATTATATTATTACTTTTCCTTTATAGAAAAGTTGTTACAAACTTTGGATAAAGTCATTCAGTTACATGTATATTGGCCAATATACAAACTTCAACCGACATAATTTTCCAAGAAAAAGTCCAATGACAATAAGTGAAGATATATATGAGAAATAGAAGTGTCAAAAAAGATATCGATACTACGGGCTATTAAATTAATTTTTGCATAATAATGTTTATATCTTGAGAAAAATGCAAAAAATGTTATACTATCGGAAAGCCGTTAATTTTGCACGCACAAAATCAACGGTGAAAAGGGGTTGGATTCTCATCAAATTTGACGTTTCCACATTTTACACGATGAAGATGAAGATGGCGGTCGCCATTCGTCGAAAAAATTGGTGGAGGTTTGAATTTTTTCGTCACCATAGACACCTGACGACCCGTTTTCTCATAGAATATATATCATATAATTTATCCAACTATTCTTAAATTCGTATTTTAAAATATATATGGTCATATGAAAGTAATTCTCTAAACCAGAGCAAATCACATTCACAACCATGATAATGAAATTGAGTGCCAGACTTAATTTCATAGTACAAATTAATGCAAGTATGAATTTTTTTTAATGAAAAAGTTGGGCTGTAACTGATCTCAAAAGTATATTAATATAATTTATAAAAATAAAATCCAAGTACATTAAAATTTAATACTTGCAACATAAAAAAGAAAAGGAAGAGGCAAATAAAATAAAAATAACAAGCTATATATTATCTACTTCAGAAATTCTAAAACTGACTCAGCAACTCCGAATATCGAAGATGCTCACAAATTAAAAAGATGTTCGATTTTGAATATCATCTCATCCGATGATAATACCTTCTGAGACTAGTAATGATTTTCTTCCTTGGTTGCTTTGGAGTGACTTTTGGCTCCTGCAGGCTTAAGGAATCCGCGGTCGCTTTTAAACCAAACCAGCTCTCTCCACCTTTTCAAAATGGTATTAGGATTGGACTCTGGGTCTCAGATTAAGGGAAGGAAAATGCTTTTGCTCTTGTTGTCGGTTGGGGTTCCCGATGTTCCACGCCACCCTTTTCAGTCCTCCTTCCTCCACAGAGTGAAAGGTTTGACGACCTACGTCTCTCACACTTGCACGCTTTCGAATTTGTTGACCTCCTAATTGATTTCCAATGGTAATACAAGATGCTTTGCATCTAGAAGGAAACAAAATCCGCTTCATATATTATTGTAAATGTAGTGATGATACAGGAATTGCAATCCTAAGGAAATGGAATGTTTATCTTGTAGATACTTTGAACCTGCAATTTCTAAATTTGACAACCTTTAATCTGCCGATCCTAAATTTGAATGAAGAGCAATAATATGGGTTGCCGCCATAATTTTATAGGCCTTGATCAATGATGCATGAATTGATGAAGTTCATGAATTCGGTGACGAAGAGAAATATAAATGCTGTATTATGTGCCAATCTTCAAGCTAAATGACTATGGTTGTAGCGTAAAAAAAATATTAAAAAAAGATTAATTAATTGCTTAGGCAAGTAAAATCATGTTCCCAAGTTAGTCCCAAGAGATTACTTTAAGTTGTTATAATTAACCATTCAGATTCGATATTGGAAGAAAAAGAAAAATATAGATTCATGCAACAAGTACCTGAAACAGTTGCCTGTTTGAAAAGAAAGAAACTTTGCAGCATTCCATTCTATATATAAAAGCGCTGAATGCACCGCAAAGTTCTGTACCTGAATCAAAATGATACTGGAATTCCTAATGGCTATGCTTAAACTGTGCATGCAACTCATAATGGCTATGCTGAGATGGGTCTTAAAATTCTTCGGTTTCGGAAAATGGTTCGTTCAACGCTTTTTAATGAAAAGCGGGAGGTTCAGGTTTTCCCCTTTTACTCGAAACAGCAGAGTCTTGAAGGCGGCGATGATGCTACTTATGCTCGTTTTCAGGGTGTCTGCTGATGAGAACTCGTCGGTAAGCCCACCGTGCATGCAGTTTACACCTGTCCCTTGTCGCTTGAGATGCTTTTTGGTAGCGAGCTCGTGCGAGTCGCGGTGTGCAAAGTTGGTAGACGGTATTACCATGTGTGTTCAGAGATGCGAGAAACAATCTTCCGAGTGCGTAAAAGCCTGCACCTTGAACGTACGTACGTAGTTAGCCATGGTATATTGGTCCAAACTATTTTAGTGGATGTAGTTGCCACCGTCGTTTATTTCTATTTTCTTCTGTTTTTTACTTGTCTATTATCTTCCTTTGTTTGTTTTTCTTCGTACTGAAAAGTTGAGTTGCATCTCAGCTCAAAAAGTATATTTATAATAAAAAAGAGTTCGAAAACGCAATTAACAGAAAAGTATCCCGGACTGAGGAAATAAATTTAAGAAAACAATTTACAATTTCATGTTAGTTAGAAAAAGTCTCGATCTTGACCCAAAGGACTCTCAATCTGACATATTAATTAGAATATAAAATATATTTTCTCAGCTCTCATCACAACTTTAAAGTTTTGGTATAGTAAATGATTTAACTGTGTATAATGTCCAAGATTTCAAAGTTGTGTAACTAAATGTTGTTTTTAATAATCTTTTATAGAAAAAGTGTTAAAAGTTCAAAAACATGATTTTTTTTGCATGTGCCATGCATATGGAAAATTGATAAACCATTTTCAATTAACAAACAAAATTGATCTTCTATCCATTAGAATTTGACATTGTTTAAGACAAAACTTTCCATATAACTTTCATTTATGTGTTATATGTATGAAGAATCGATTGATTTTATTAATATCTTTTTTCTCTATTTATACAAATTAAATAAGGTTACATAAAGAATGAAACAGAATATCCTAAAAAAGAAAAGAAACATATCATATTAATTTTGACGTACAAATAAAGTAATATCTTGTTCTCTATTTATACAAATTCAATAAGGTTAGGTAAAGAATGAAACAGAATATCCTTAAAAAAATAAAAAGAAACATATCATGTTAATTTTGAGTACAAATAAAGTAAGCGCTATCAATGAAGGAGGCAGTGTAATTACCAATAAACCAGACTATAATAATCATAATTTCGCTGTCTTAATATCGTCTACTCACGATTGGTCATTGAGAGTTCGGATAGAAATCTTGATCAAACTGAAATTCGGAATCTGTAAAGCAAACGACAATATAATCTTTGTTGCATCTAGCAAGATAGGCTTAGAGCCTCTAGTCTTTTTGGGTGATGCTGGATGGACTTTAGCCTGTAATCTCTTGATTATTAGGTGCTTTCGATGTAGAAAGAAGATTCCAAAGAGAAGAGATTGCCTTACAATAAATAAATCTTAGAAAGATATCCGTGCAGACTTATAGTAGACCTAAAAGAGCTAGCCTTGGAACAAATCAATTAAATATTATTGTTCCCTATTTATACAAATAAGGCTACATGAAAAAAAAACATAATATTCTAGAAGAAAAAACATATTATATGAATAAAATAATGGATCTCTCTTAAAAATTTTGTGTTAATAGTATACATAAACATTATAATATTAAGAGGAAAAGGGACATGAAGCGGCGGCAAAAAAGGGACCCTGATACATATCCATAATGTTTTTTACTAATTCAAACCAACCACCTTGATCTACATATCATAAACTATAAAAAAAAATCTCGTGATATGAACACCTTTAGTGTGTTTATCAAGCGGATAGAAAAATTGACGGCTACGGTCGTTTGATAGACGTGTTGGATCAATGAAATACGTGTGAGGGTACATGTGTTTTGAGACGGGCCCTTTTTGGAAAAAGGGCCGCCATCTGATGTATCCCTTTTTCCGATAATATTACCCCTTTTAACGGTCCATCTATATTGTGTTACCACCAAATATGTCTACATATTCTCTCTCATGTACCGCATACTACTAAATGAATCACTAAGATGATTTTCTAATCGCGAATTGTTGAGATGAAGTTCATCCCTATACTCCATGTGAATTCAGTTCACAAACTCTAAGTCACAGATAACAAAGTATTGTCTCCAAATTCTTTAATCTTATCTAATTGTTGGAATTATAGGTTGACTCCAATCAGTAAAGAAATGGGACGATTATTAAGCCTGGCATATTGAAGACTTGGGAGACAACACCATTGTCTTATGTACAAGATCAATTTCTTCCAATACCACACCCATTTACTTGGAATGACATCAAAGCTACCTGACATTATTATTTAACTTTCATTTCCAATCTAAACTAAACAGACCATCATTTTAAAAGCTTGCCTCTTTATACAATTATGTGACTCGATATCACACAGATAGCTTGAATGCATCATTCAGAAAAGATGAAAGGTAATTTTAAGTGCTGCAATACACACAATGAAGTATTTTACTTCCGCCGTATGCTTAAAAAAAAGAATAAGATCAATACTGAATAAACTTCTGATCTTCTAAAATTTCGGTTTAGCTTGAATGGTACTAGATGGGACTTCTATGTAACTAATAGAGGCTCCTAATTAAGAAAAAAAATAGAGGGAATAAGTTAAGCTCGAAAGATCGAGATATCTTTTAACGAGGATAAAACGCTTATGCGCTACAAGCATAGTCTTAGTGTGGGCTGATTCTTCGCATATCAATATAAACGCAGGTTTACATGCCTACACTGCTATATAGGTCAGCCTGTATGGCTACTAATGTGACAACACCCTATTGAGTGTTGTATGTCATTTAATCATCGACAACATAAAATGAATAATCGAAAACATGAAATGAATCATCTATTTCATAGAACCATTTATTGGCAACGCATTTTGTTTCGGTCTCAGCTTGGCATGTCGTTTCACACTTGGCTTCATTTATACACTAGCAAGAACCCCTGCGCACGCGCAAGAAGACGGCGTCATCAAATCAATTAAAATTAAGGAAAAATTTATCGATTTCACTCGTAACTTTTTTGGGTTCTATTCATGGATGAACCCTGAATTGACTATTATTCATAATGTGTTTTGATTCGATTTTCCTTTTAACATGAGTTGTTATAGGGCATGGCTCGTGTTTAGTAATGATTGAAATCCATCCAAAACCCATGGAAAATAAGAGAATATACAAAATGAAAGAAGCCAAAACAACCAAAATCTTTGTCCAAAATTGATATCAAAGCAAAGTGGAAAATAAATAGTAAAGTATACGGCTTTGCAGTTTCGAAAAAATTCTTTGTTATATATTTATGATTATTAGAGGAAAACATGATTTTTCACGCGAGAGCCATCTCACAAGAAATAAAATTAAATTGTGATGGAATTATTCTCTTAGACCATATATGTGTTATCATATGATTTCAATATGTTGCTATTCAATGGTATGAAATGCATTTAGGGCCTTAATGTGGTCATGAAATTGCTCCAATTTTCATAATGTACTTGTTACATGACCGAATACATCGCGTTACCATTAGATATCTAAATTCAATCCAAGTTACGGGACCATAGCTATAGGATAAGTGGAGATTTTACTATTTTTACTTATACAAAATATCAAGCTATAGTGAAGTGTAGCCTCTATGAAGACCGGAGGAAAAAATTCCTAATCCGTAATAAAGGGGCTAAATGGAATTTCTGGCTAAATGTAGGCACTAAATTAATTTTTCCTAGCCATATATGATTGAATCAAAGAGGGGCAGAAATGAATTGAATATTAAATGAGGGGCCTGGAGGAAATTTTGCACCCCAAAACCCATGTTCTTGCACAAGCTAAGTTGGGGGAAGAGTACAAATTCGAGCTCATTTTTGTCCTCTTCCGCATCTCTTTACGTATATACATAGAGAGAGAAAATAATGGAGAAAAGACGCCGTAGAAGGGAATTTCCTCATATGGCATCGAAAAAAAACGTCATTTGTCGTGTTTTCCGACGATCGGAATTCATCATGTTCATCATTATCATCTAAGATGTGGGTAAACCAAATTTCATGTGATTCTACAACTTTTTCACCGTTGAATTAGCGGGTTCAAAATGAACGGTTTACCGCAATAGAACTTTTTACATTGCTAAATCAACGGTGAAAAAGTTGTAGAATCACATGAAATTTGGCGTACCCACATCTTAGATAATAACGATGAAGATGATGGATTCCGGTCATCGGAAAACAAGATGGGGACGTATTTTTTCGACGCCATGGGAGGAAATTCCCTCCTATTGCCTCTTTCCTCCGTATTATATATA
Source organism: Agapanthus africanus (assembly GCA_030015575.1). Classification (NCBI taxonomy): domain Eukaryota; kingdom Viridiplantae; phylum Streptophyta; class Magnoliopsida; order Asparagales; family Amaryllidaceae; genus Agapanthus; species Agapanthus africanus. The sequence continues at coordinate 107,006,536 of CM057341.1, forward strand.
TATATATATATATATATATATATATATATATAATGGAGAAAAGATGCCATAGGAGGGTCCCTCCTATGGCGTCGAAAAAATACCCCCTCCCTAGTTTTTTCCGACGATCCGCACCCACCATCTTCATCGACATCATCTAAGATGTGGGTACACCAAATTTCATGTGATTCTCCAATTTTTTCACCGTTGATTTAGCAATGTAAAAAGTTCTATTGTCGGTAAACCGTTAATTTTGAACCCACTAAATCAATGGTGAAAAGGCTGTAGAATCACATGAAATTTGGTGTACCCACATCTTAGATGATGACGATGAAGATGGTGGGTGCCGATCGTTGGAAAAAACTAGGGAGGGTGTATTTTTTCGACGCCAAAGGAGTGAATCCCCTCCTATGATCTCTTTCCTCCATTAATCTTATATATATATATATATATATATATATATATATATAAATAAAAGGAGTGAATCCCCTCATATGGCCTCTTCCCTCCATTAATCTCATATATATATATATATATATATATATATATATATATATATAAGGAGTGAATCCCCTCCTATGGCCTCTTTCCTCCATTAATCTCATATATATATATGAGAATAATTTTCCTCCTATTGCGTGGAAAAAATATAACCTCCACCAATCTTTTCGACGATCGGCCCTCATCATCTTCATCGTTATCATCTTAAAATGTGGGTATACCAAATTTTATGTGATTCTACAACTTTTTCACCGTTGATTTAGCAATGTAAAAAGTTCTATTGTCGGTAAACCGTTAATTTTGAACCCACTAAATCAACGGTGAAAAAGTTGTGGAATCACATGAAATTTGGTGTACGCACATCTTAGATGATAACGATGATGATGATGGTTGCCGATCGTTGGAAAAAATGGTGGAGGTTGTATTTTTTCCACGCCATAGTAGGAATTCCCCTCCTATGGCCTTTTTCCTCCACTAACCTCTATATATATATATATATATATATATATATATATATATGGAGTAGAGCATTTTTCCATATAATAAATGTACTATATAGCTTTATTGCTGGTGCATCATCCCTCATTATGCTCTCTATATTTAAAATTTATAGAACTAAAAATCTAATATTACCACACCTAATGTATGTTTCACAGCTAACTAAACTAATTACCAATCTTCCTTGGATCTAAAGTGATAGATAATTAGTATAAAGAGCTTAAACCAAAAAATTTCCGATTAGTTGTACACTACAAGTAACAAAGAAAATTATACACATTTTCAAATAGAACTGCATTCTAAGTCCCTAAAATATGTAAAATCATGCAAAAAGTACCTCAAACAGCTATCAATCTAAAAAAGCAACAACTTCTAAGTTTTTTCCCTCTATATAAAGCATCTCAAGCTTCTTGATTCAAACATAATGGCAATCCTAAAGACATTAATTACTGGTGCTACTCTTTCTTGTTTCTGGAGTATTTGCCCATGGAAAATCACCCGCTCCAAATCCGTGTCATGATTTCTGTGAATCGGCAACGAAGTTATGCGACTTATGCTGCAAAAGGTTCTTTTTCCACGGATTAATGATCTGTCAGCAAATATGCAAGAAGACGGCAGAATTTTGCAACAAGGTGTGCAAAGGCAAAGGCCATGACTAGTATAAGCATTAAGATCAGTATTTGTAAAACCTGAACTATAATTATATACTTGCTATCCATAATTACCAGTATGATGTGTGTTTTAGGGTGGCTACAATCAAAGGTTTGAATAAAGATCCAACCAATCTTAAAGTTATCGTGTGTAGAATTGCCATAACATGTAGAAGGATTTCCTTTTTTGGATCAAAATCAAAAGAAAAGTTCTGCCTAAAAACCTGGAACAAAAACAATTTTCACCAATAACGCATATCTGTTAATAAGAAAAACCATTAACTCGTATAAAAATATTCTTCTGCCCATAATCAGCGACAATTATCATAAAAACTATCTTCAGCAGCAAATCAAGAACTAGTATCTCATTGATCATTAGGCTCAATGTCATCATCTCCGAGATAATCCATTTCTAATACATAGATAATACGAACGCTCTTAAATAACATGACGATAACTCCAAGTTAGGAAAAGAGATCAAACAACTAAAAGCGAAACAGGGAAAATTAAAGAGCTTCACTTCTTCCTCTTCTTCGGTGGCTGGAGCGCTTCTTCCTCTTCATCTTCTTCCTCCTCTTCTTCCTCGTCCTCGTTTTCTTGATCCTCTTCTTCCCCACCATCGTCGTCGTCGTCATCATCACCATCATCATCTCCGTCCTCTTGGTCCTCAGGCTCTTCTTCTTCTTCTTCTTCTCCATTTTCTTCAGCATTTTCTCCTGGTGCTTTTTTGTTGTTGCCGTTGTTGTTAGGGTTTTCATATTCTTCTCCCTCAGAAGCGTCCTCATCGCCCTCACCATAGTCTCCGTCATCATCACCCTCACCATCATCATCTCCATCGTCATCATCGGCATCTAATGGTTCAGAATTGCTTTTGCTATGATTAGACTTTTCATGCACAGGTTGGATCAATGGAGGCAACCCAAGTGGCTCCTGAAACACCATTAAACATGTTTAAGAGTAAATAGTCATTTCTTAAGGAACCAGGGCCCAAAGTATCATTATATGGTATAGTGGAGCCGACATGGTAATACTTTTAATACCTCATTAGATGTTGCATATCAAATATAATGACATAAACTAAAGTAAAACCAAAATCTAATTTGAAGATGATGTCATGCCAGTCAATCCAAATAATAGATATCATCCAAGAGAATGTTGTCATATCAGCACCCTGTAGGACGCAACCTACAATGACACTTTAGTCTCTGTTTTCTATTGTTTCCCTAAAAACTTTAGTCAAACATAGGTATTTATGTGCAATTCATAGAAACTTAGGTACTGTGAAATTGGTGAAACCTTGGGTATTCACGTGCAATTTAGCCTAAAATTACCTACCAATAATCTACAAATTGACTCATAAAGTAACTCCTAATATATATATATATATATATATATATATATATAGAGAGAGAGAGAGAGAGAGCTGCATAAATGCCTAGCTAACTCTCAGTCACAACTCACAAGGGACTTCCACAAATAAATGATCAGCAGGAGACTTAAAAAGAATTAGGGGCATAGATCCAAAAATTTCTTAAATTTGCAAGGTACCAAATCGAGGTGATGTTTATCTCTCCCTCCACTACAGATAAAAGACCCTTGTAGAATCAAGCCATATTATCAAGTCCGAGTCCGAAAAACTATATACTTGAACCCAAACCGATCAACTATATACACTTTCAAATTTTTATCAAACATTAATATATGGCTATGAAATGATAAAGGCTTGTTGTTAGGTAGCCAACAACCAGCATAAATCATAGTTAAATCTCTATAAATGATAAAAGCTTGTTGTTGTTTATAAATATAGGGCTAAAGAACAGATAATCCCCATACCTATACACGGAATAGCAGGAAACCCCCCTTTATTTCCAAAAACCTGCACCCTACTCTCCAATCTTAATGGTGTTATTATTTCTATACTTAAGAAACTTCTATCAATTTTTCTGCCCTTTTTTTATTAAGCAGTCGTAATTTATATATTAATCAAGGGGTATAATAGGAATCAAAAAAATATTAGAAATAGAAAAAGTTAATGTTGGGTAAAACAAGGTGGCAAAGTGCAGATTTTCCAAACCTCTCACAATACTGATTAATGACCCATATAGCCCACTATAGGGGTGCTAATCGAACCGAGCCAGCTCAAGTTCAGCTCGCTAAGAACCCGTTCAAGTTCGATTCATAAATAAACGAGCTGAACTTAAGCTTAAAATTGAACTCATTTAGCTAACGAATCAAACTCGAGCTGACTCTAGTTCATTCATTTAGAGTTGAAGATCGGCTTATTTAGATATCATATCATAGTTTATATATATTATAGAATAAATATTTAATTTTCAAATAGACAAAGAGTTATCCAAATATGTATATACTCGTACCTAATACCCAAACTAATAATCAATATACAAAATATTCCGACTTTTTTTGCTTTTGAAGTGATATATTTTGGTAATATTGGTTAACGAGCTATAAGCGACCCACAAATGAGCTCGAGCCAAGCTTGTTTTTGTTAATGAGGTTGGCTCGTTTATAATCAAGCTGTTACTGAGCTAAACTCGAAACCAGGTAAGTGAGCTAAAACGCACTTGAGCCGGACAAGTTCAAATCGAACCGAACTCAAACCGAGCTAAAAATAAATTAGCCGAACTCGAGCCGAGTCCAGCTCGTTTACACAAGCCCACTAAAAGGGATTTGGGGATTTTTTTCTTGCTATTTACATGCTATTATTAGATCCTAACCTCAAATCCTGATAAAAAAAACAAAACCTATGAGCCCTCCTACTTTATCCTAATAGCATACAATAAAAGAGTTAAAATAATAGCACGGACCGAATCCAACTAAAAGTAATCACATGCAATATTAATTAAGTAATATGTTTCCAACATAATTGAGATCCAACAAGAATGCAATTATTATTATATCATTAAGAAAGTTAAAAGCAACCCCAGATCCTGCACCATTTTGTAGTTTTCCTAGGAAAATTTGCTCAGCCCCTTAGATTTTAGGGAATTTTGTATTTGGCCTTTCTTTTAATGAATGGTGATTGGAAATGGAAAAATTTACTTACGCTCCCTATATTTTGAGAAGCTCTGCATTGGACCCATTCTATATTTATCTACAAAGAGATAAGAGGGTTGTAAAATTTGATTTTGCCCCTTATTTTTTGTGAAAGTTTCATTCCAATTCATAATGTATCTTTCGGCCTTTTTCAAACTTATCTGTACATGGCTAGAAGTAAATTTCATTCCAATTTCTCATATGTTCCTTTCTGCTTGATATTGATCAAGTTCAGACACATCATCTGAACCAATATATATTTCTGACTTACATGAATTTGCGATCAACAATAGTAAGCTCGATGTGGTCTGCAACACCTCATTATGAATTTGTTTTGCTAAAACTCAACCTCTCAAATATGTAAGTTGTTACCGATAAATATGCAGATGGCTTAATTATCACTTTAGATACATTTCATATTACTTATTTTTTTAATTGTCTGCATTTAATTATCATAAATTTTTTATATCGTGCAACATTCCTTTATATGACTTATTTACGTTCATCCTATATAATGCAAAATATCAAAACATAATCCTTGCATCATTTTCTATGACTTATTTACGTTCATCGTATATAATGCAAAATATCAAAACATAATCCTTGCATCATTTTCTATGGACCCATGCATTAGCACGAGCTCAATTTTGGCGTTTTCCATGGAAATTTAATTTCTGCCCACTAACATTTTTGGTAATGATAGCATGCCGCTTTAAGACTCGGCAAAGTTCTAAATATTTTTTTATAGCCTAAATAAATGTAATATTGCCTATAGAATTTATTTTGGATGAATATCAAAATAATTTGCTAAATGATGGTTAAATGCACGGGGTACCTTGCGAGTAACAAATAAACCACGTGAGCGTGCTCCTAATAAATGGACACTGGGCATAAAAAAAACGTCAAAAGAAAACGAATATTCCATATTCTAGATTCGAATATTCCCAAAATATCGCAACAACTACAGCAACAAATAAACAAAAGGATGCTTTTATCCTCAAGTGGGGCCCCGCTCCGGAACCGAAACCAAAGCCAGGAACCAGATTACATTCCGATTTCAGTTCCGGATCAGATCCCCACCAGCACACGATAGCGCGAACCCCACTACAGGACAAGAAATCAATTGAAGCTAAAATCGGAGGTGAGCTTACCGCCTTGGTGAAGCTAGCGGCGGTCAGAATACTGGAGGCGCCCACCTCGCCGGTGGCTGCGCAGGTTGGCAGGCCCATGTCGACGACGGACGGCAGTACCACCGTCTCCATTTGGACGGTTAGGATTGCTTGGCGTGTGCTGTTAAACCACGACCGTTAGATTTAACAAAACCGTTAAAATTTAACGAACTCAAAGATCTAGGAAAAAGTTCTTTTTTAAAAATAAAAGAAAATAAGCGAAAATTAGCACAGAAATTCCAAAATTTATCAAGAAAATTAAGATTTATGTGCAAAAAGTAGGACTATTGTGTTTCTTTTTTCTCAAAAAGGAACAAAAAATGCCTATAATTCCTTAATATATAAAATAAATATTAAAAAATTGCACAAATAACAGAAATATCAAAGAAAATCATTAAAAATCAGCCAATTTTTTTTAATAAAACGACTAAAAATCACAAAATCCAATGAAATAAGCAACCAACTAAAAAACATAAATTTTTCGCTAAAAGAATAGAATTTCCAAGCTCTAAACGAGAACCAGATCACAAACTCAAATCTCATAAAAATCAATAAACAGTGCAAACTAGCACTGAAAATCACTCCACTAGCACAAAAAACGAAGAAACCGACCCTAAAAATCACATTTTTATGCCAAAACGCACCGAAATCAGAGCAAATAGGAGCTAAATCATTACCTTAATCAAAGATCCAAGCTTGAAACTGGCAGATCTGGAGCTTTCTCGAAATGAACCGAGCAAAATCGAACAAGAACGGGCTAATTCATCCTAGGCCGTTGGATCGTTATCTAGAGCTTGATCAAACGGTTGAGAAGCGAGGAGAGGATATATAGAGGAAGGAAAGAGAGGTTGGTATTTACCGTAATTTTTTAAGGCGAGAGGGGAGAAGAGAGGTTTTAGGGTGAGGACGGGCAGCTCGGGCAAGGGCAGAGAGGACTGAATCCGCTGCCCGTAGAATTAGCAGGGCAGGACTCGGCAGTCAACGATTAATTGGTCTTATTGTTAATCAAGTGGTAAAGAAAGCCCATCTTAATTAATTATTCTATGATTTATAAAGCGTGAATTATTGAAAAAAACCCGGCCAATTGAAAACATGTAAAAAAGTCACTGGGCCTTCCCCTTGTTGAAAAACCCTAGGCCGATGGAATAAACCCCAGTATACAAAAGTGAATTTGTATTTTAGTATATTCCCCAATTGCCTTTGTCAATGCTCATGTGCGCGCAGTACAATAGATGTCATGTCCCGCTTTCTAAAAGACGGTAATAGATACATGACGAGTTCCGCGACGTACTTATATCGACAAAGAGATCTTTCTCAAAATAAATACGTTAAGCGTCATGATAAGCAATACATAATATAATAAGAATTTAGCAAAAGAATAAACCCAATTACAACTATTACATTCAATTCCAATAATAAACAAGAGTCGATACAAAATCAAATATCCGATACAACTGGAATATGAAATAAAAGAAAAGCCTTAACAAGTAGGCATACTGAAAGGTAAAAGTCTGGTGTGTTGCTAGAAAGTCGTCTGAGAATACAGCTGCGAAAAATCATCCTCGGTCAGCTCAATGTCTTTTGTGCCTAAGCCACCTGACGAACATTCCCAAAATAAAAAAGAAATAATGGAATGTCCATCAGCGATCTTGCGCTCGATAAGTTTTCGATTTGAAATATAATGTAAAAAATATAACGACAAGCATACAAGTATAATGGAAAATAATCGCATAATTATTTTCCTTATTTATTTATTTATTTATTTATTTATTTATTTATTTATTTATAAATATTATTTTAATCATGCACTTACATACTAGATTAGTGTTAATTAGTGTTAATTACAATTTAATATGGGTTAATACTTATTTGTGGGCCATGACAAATTAAACACAAGATGTTTGAGCAAATGGTTCTGGACTTTTCAAAGATAAAGCTTAAATAGAAAATAAAATTAAAAGAAATAAAATAAAATCAACATGGAAACATTAATGAGGTATGGACATTAATAAAATCAACATGTAACCTTACCTCCCACCCTCACTCTTTTTCTCCCAGTTCGGCAGCAGCAGCAACCCCCCACCTCCCCCTCATTTTCTTTGCTAAAACCCCTCATTGTCTCATCAAAAATCCACCAAAATCAACACAGATTCCTATTAAAATAATCACAAAAAATCCTTTACCAAAACTAAACTTGGATTTTGAAGCAAGTTGGCATTCTCGGTGGCAATAGCTAGTAAGTTAGATCTTCCAAACTCTTTTGAGATATAAAACCAAATCCTAGTTTGTTTTCTTAATATTTGCTTTAATCTGAATTTAATTAGGTGTTAACTTAGTTTATATACAAGTTTTGATTTTAAAGAGAAGGGTTTGGGGTTAAAATTAAGTTTTTTTTATCACTTAATTAGGTTAGCTAATTGTAGTTTAACATCTAATGGCTTTTTAAATCTAATTTAGTTGTTAACTTGCTAATCTATACTTTTATTTGTCTAAATTAAGTGTTTATAATATAATTTTTTGTTTAGTGTGTTTAAGTGAGATTAATTTAGTTTGTGATTTTATGGTTTAATTATGATGTTTAAGGATAATTAGTGACTTCCAGAATTACTAATCCACTTAGTTTTGCACTAAAATACCATAAGGTTGCTAGTTAGGTTTTTAAAAGAAAAGGTTTTAATTAAGTGTTGGGTTGTGACTTGATCTACAAGCTTTTCCCTTTATTTAGCGTTGTGTTATTTATGCGATTCGACTGTTTAGACTCTAGGTTTGGTATTTACGCATAACAACCCCTAGCTGTGGTTTGCGGCGATGTCGCGCGCGCGTTTTGTGCACCAAGTGCATGCGCGTCTAGCTAGTGCGCGTTGGTTGCCTTGTAACGTTATGTATTCGCGTCTATTTAATTGTTTAGCCTCATATGTATTATTTGTACGATTCTAGGATCGGTTGCGGAGATGTCGGACGCGGCACGGAAAGGAATGGATGTGATTGGATCAGATTAGCCGAGGCGTCCCGGTGAGTAGATATACACATCTATGGGGAGATCGTCTGGATGACGCAAGACGTCCGATAGTTAGGATTATTAGTAGTTCTTGTATTCATATGCGTAGCCTCCAATCATTCATATCATAGCATTGCATCTTCTTACATAAGATATTATTACTTAGGAAACTTGCACCATTACCATTGGTTCATACCACACGTGCACTATTTTATGCGAACACACACGTCATTGGTAATTGCTATGTCACGGACACTATAGAACTTGCTAAAATTAGTAATTGTGCATTTGCATCATGTATTATGTATAGAATTTTAGTTGTATTCCCATTTTCTTAGGATGGATATACAGGTTTGTTAGTAATATACCTCATCGCTTCATCATTCATATATAGCTCTTAGTCATACATCGCATTGTATATTATCATATCATAGACATTCATCATTTCCGACATGTTCATATATTGTGGTTCTTCTTGGAGATTTCAGTGTTTATGAGAATTATGGATTTTGGGGAAAACCGCAAGAATTTTATGAACCTATTATCATTTTAAAATGCAAGTTGCGGTTTTCTCGTGATATGATGTGTATGACGTCCACCATGGGTTTTCCTGATTTCGTTGGTTTTCGAGACCCGATTCGGGGAGTAGGATGAGCCGTCTCGGGTACATGGTGGGCTTGGTAAGGTACCTCGAGGCAATAAGCTCGAGTTGTAGACGATGAGCCTGGCAGGGGAACACTACATACGGGTTATTATTGGCTCAGCGGTTATCCGGAGGATGCCGAACGGAGTCGTGGGATGTGACAAATTTGAGAGACGATCTGAGAGACGGCTATTGAGATATTGAGATACATATATTGTGTCGATGCTTGACACGGATTTTCTGTCGATTTCACTGATAATACTCCAGTTTTATTACACAAAAGTTTTACTAAGAAAAGGATACAGATTTTTTTTATACCAGATACATCCAGGTTTCACGTTGATTCATTCATTCGTGTTGCATTCATACTAGTGCATCGCATCATACATATATATGTAGGATTGTGACGTATTTACGTCCATGCTTACGATACCCTTATTAGATATTACTTACTACTCACGAGCTGGCAACTCATCCCCGTTGTGCCACAGTATCTTGCAGTCCGACCCGTCAGCATAGTAGCGGCGGACATACTTCTTCTTCTTCTGCTCCTTTGCATTAACTTGCGACTTTTGCGCATAGGTGGGTTGTTGGGAAGATATTCTTTTGTTCCCACCATGTATATATTTATTTTGTATCTAGTATACTCCATCTACCCTTTGTATATTGGACTAGACATTGAGACTGTGAGGCTTGCATTTTGGTATCTGGTGTCGAGCTCTTGTAAGCCGACTTATTTTTGGTTTCCGTTTTCTTGCTTTTAAATGTTGGTTTTATTCTTAGATGATATATCTTATTTGTGGTTGTGATTCCGCCATTCGGCGAAGAGCTAGCTCCTGCTTGGGGATGACTTTGTTCATTACTTGTATATATTCATGTGTGTACCCGTTTGGGGCCAGTATTTATAAAGAAAACTCTGCCGAAATTTTTGTAAAAACTTGAGCTAATTATAAGACTTTCAAAGTGATTTTCTATGTTAACTTACTTTTAAACAAGTTTTCATTCACTCTATTTGCTTTAAATAGTTTAGATTTCTGGGATTTGGCTTACTTAGATTACGTTACGCCTCTAGACGTTGCGTAATTTAAGTGCCAGTCACGTTCCACATATTCGGGTCGTGACAAAGTTGGTATCAGAGTGTTAGGTTTTACCTTCTGAGTGTAGGATGACCCTTGGTAGATTGAGTAGGTGACTTAAGCTGAGTGACGTAGCGTGTGTATGTTCCGCGGCATACTTACGATACGATACTCCGCCTAAGTGACCTTAGGAGATATATTTTGGTTGTATTTCCTTCTTTGATTCCATATGTCCTCTTGATTTGATTGCAATGTCCTTATCAATCATGTTTCTTACTCCAGCCAGTATGTCGCCGATGACTATGAGGGCCCAGAGGGCTGCCGTCAGAGATGAGATTAGAGCGGGCTCGTCTGAAGCGAGGGCCAACCAGGGCAGTACGCCTATCTCGCATGGACATATGGATCCACCCTCTATTGATTGTATAGCTAGGATGGAGGTGAGTACTGAGGATTTGCGCCAAATGATCGGATCCTTGATAGAGATCAGTCGAGCACGGAGATCGCATATTGCTCCACCTATGGTTGTTTCGAGACCAAAGCGGATTCGTACTGATTTGTCCTCTCCTAGGCGTGTTCGCAGAGGTCGTGGCGGATTCTTTATTGGCCAGTTATATCATTTTTATCCACATGATCAACAGCCATCACCAGGATGTTTCCGGTGTGGGATTCCGTATCACCTTATCAGAAATTGTACCGTGAGGCGACAGGGTGAGGCATCAGTCTCACATGTTACTCTACCACTTTCACCACCTCCTCCGAGCGCATTACCTCCTATGCCTGTTGTTGCTCCACGCCAGATCGATGCCCAGAGAGGCTATGGTCGTGGCGGTCGTATTCGGAGAGGACGAGGAGGCAGAAGCGGACGACAGCTGGTTGCTGGTAGAGGGCAGGCCCTAATTTTTGTGTTGACTCCTCAGGACGTGCAGGCGTCGAACGTAGTCGTGACAGGTATTCTTCAGTGTTTTCTTTTTATGCGTGTATTTCTTTTGTTGTTTGAACCTGTATCTACGCACTTTGTACCGAGGTTGGACTGAGAGTCGTCCTTGCTTGGCCGCCACTGATTGTTATTACTCCAGTAGGCGAGTCTTTTGTCGCTTGATATGTTTTTCGATCATGTTTGTTTTGTTTGTTTCGGAGATAGGGATTCTTCTGTCTATTTGACTCTTCTCGATATGTTAGACTTCGAAGTTCTTCTGGGCATGGATTGGCTAGACACTTGTTATGCGTTTGTGGACTGCCGTGAGAAGGCGGTCAGATTTAGTTTTCCGAGTGAGCCAGTTCTTGTTATTCAGGGAGACCGTAGCGTCACCCTTCACAGTTTGATTTCTTCTTTTCGCGCTAGACAGCTTTTGAGGAAAGGATGTCAGAGATTCTTAGCGTATATACGTGATGCTAAGCCGCAGAGGTCCCGTTGGACCAGGTTCCGATAGTGAGGGAGTTTCCCGATGTCTTTCCTGACGAGCTGCCTGGTTTACCGCCAGAGCACGATATCAAGTTCTGCTTTGACTTGATCCCCGGCAAAGGGCCTATTTCTATACCGCCTTATCGGATGTCCCCGGCGGAGCTTAAGAGCTGAAGGATCAGTTGCATGATTTGCTGGATAAAAGGGCTTTTCGTCTGAGTGTGTCACCTTGGGGAGCTCATGTCCTGTTCGTCAAGAAGAAGGACGACAGTATGCGATTATGCATCGATTATCGTCAGTTGAATCAAGTTACTGTGCGGAACAGATATCCCCTACCTCGCATTGACGATTTGTTTGATCAACTCTAGGGTGCAGGACATTTCTCGAAGATTGACTTGCGGTCGGATTATCATCAGCTGTGGGTTCGGAAGGATGATATTCCTGTCACGCCCCGTTTCCCGGTGTACGGCGAAGGGGGCGCGACGAGACCGCTATGTATTTACTATGAAGTAAATACGCTAAGCGTATCTAAGCAATATAAAAAATATGCACAAGAGACAAGATATAATAAAACAGCAACTTTATTTATTCACATTCTTTTTGTACAATACATGGAAAAGTAAATACAACTGAATGAAAATAATGCCTAAATAATGGCATAACAGAAAAGAAAAAGTACTGAAAAAAAGTGTACAATGAACTAAAGCTCTGGGTCTTCAATGAAGTGGTCCAAGTCTTCACTAGTGGGCTCGATCTCCGGAGTGTCCAGATCACCTGACGACATTCAAAGAAGAAAGAAAGAGAATGTCGTCAGCGAATAAATCGCTCGGTAAGTCCTAAAGAAAAGGGAGAAATAGAATAGACAGAGGGTAAGAGAGAAAGAGTGTAGCTTTTACCGTTGTATTATATTGTTATAATGTTGTATTTAGTGTTAACGTTGTTGTTTGTATCATGGTACAGAAGGATGCCAGTGTATACGAAAGAAGTCTCACTTGTCCCGGAGAATAAGGTATCAGGAACTGAAGGAACCATTTATGCCACGGTACAACAGCAACGGAATATAGGTTAGGTATCTTATGGTTGCAGTCCCGTGCCACTTCTAACACCTTCCGTATCAATCTACCCCTTAAACCCCGCGGTGTCTTGATTGTATTGTTTGTATTGTAACTTGTAATTGAATTGTAATATATAGATTGTATAATTGGATGACTTGCCGAAACCATGATATCAGTAAATGGATGTAACTGGAGTCATGGATGTAACTGGAGAATCATATAAATGGAAGTATATCCATGGTTCGGTTCAGTCGATATAAATTGAATAGATTGAATATATGGATTCATGAATTCATGTTGAATTGTAATGTTGTAAATTGTACTTGAATCATATTCAAGTCAGATTATTAACGAGACTCAGTCTGAGTCAGACAATTAGAAAAGAAATTAAAGTCCTGATTGTTTTGATGTTATCGGTAACCGCTGCACACGGGCGCCAGGATTTGTGTCTTTTTCAAAGACGATTACCGTGTTGATAACACCATTGTTAAATTGTCTATCTTAAATAGACAAGCACCCACTTCTCCGGCTCCCTGAGACTCAAGAGATTGGTCCCGCTTAAACCTATATTTACTAGGATCCTTAGGGTAATTTATATAACTTGAGGGGGTTTTATGTAAAAATACTTTTGTATAATTTTCAAAATACACCCCAAGTATTTAATTATCGTCTTTAGAGTTGTAATAAATATAGATTTTATATTTTATGATATTTCTAGTGAGAATAACCTATTTTTCATAATACATGGTATTTAATTGTAATATTGAACTTGTATGGATTTCATAGTATTTTAATGTAAAGGGATTCTTGTGAATTTTAGAAAAGTTGAAGTATTTATATTATAACAAAAATAGGTATTTTTGATATTATATATATATATATATATATATATATATTTATAAAAATAAATTTTAATATATATATTATATTTCTAGAAATCTCATCTTCTTAAGATTTTGGTATTTTAAATCTTCCGAGACCGAATGCTCCTTGCGGAGGTCTGCATCTCGCACTACTAAGCCCAGGGACGTGCGATAATCCGCACCATCCCAGTCGGATTACCCAAATTGGGTTATAGCGGCGCTTTGCAAAGATTTGTGTAAAATACTAAATCTTGTAAAAATGGTTTTATTAGTAAATGGTATTTATTTGAAATGTTTCGTTTTCCGTATTTTAGGTTCCCGAAAGTATTGTGCTGTGTTGCATATGAGTGTTGTGAGGAGGTAGGTAATCCTTAAGATAGAGCTTTGCTCTCTAGAATTGGTGCAACTCGTTGAGAGCACACCACGTGTCGCCAGCGCAACAACGCAGCGCAACAGCGTAACGCGCTGCACTGTTGCGCTTGCGCTCCCCAGAGCATGACACGTGTCATCACCATATGAGCTTGCGCTCAGTAATTGGCGCAAAGCGCCTGACAAATGCAATGCATTTTACTTCCTAAAGGGCCAAGCCCAATTAAAAGGCTTAGCAAGCCTAATAAATAAAATGCTGTGCATTATTTGGAAGGGTAGAGCCCAATTGAAAGGTCCAATGGACCAAAATAAATGATCTGCATTCCAATCAAAATGGGCATAAATGACCTGAAGTAATGCAATGCATTATTTAAGTATGGGCAAAGCCCTAGCACAGGTCTAATAAAAAAATAAATGATGGTGTTGAACATTTTCAACTGGACTTAGCCCAATTTTGGCCGTAAGTCCTTAAATTAAATTGACTGAGCAAAATGGCTCTCCTAAATCAATCTACATCCGGTTCGAGGGTACATCTCCAAACTCCTTTGACATCCATCGTTGTAATTCCTCAACGATGTCAAAGAGGTGACGGGTCCCAACGACCACACATCGCTATGGACTGCGGGGTCCTTAAACTCGTGGACCGAGACGTCCTTAAACTAATATCGGACCGAGACGTCCTTAAACTAACATTGGACCAAAACGTCCCTAAACTAATAATAGACCACTACGTCCCTAAACTGGCATCGGACCGAAACGTCCCTAAACTAATAACGGACCGAGACGTCCTTAAACTAATATCGGACCGAGACGTCCTTAAACTAATATTGGACCGAGACGTCCTTAAACTAATAATGGACCACTACGTCCCTAAACTGGCATCGGACCGAAACGTCCCTAAACTAATAATGGACCACTACGTCCCTAAACTGGCATCGGACCGAAACGTCCCTAAACTAATGATGGACCACCATGTCCCTAAACTGGCGATGGACCACCACGTCCTTAAATTGGCGCAATAGAGCCCGAACGCTCCTTTGCCGGATCTAAACGGTCCCGTCTAAGTTGATCTTAGCCCCAGCTACGGTTAATGTGTCCTTAGATTTTTAAATAAATAATAAAACCCCAAGTCAACTTTGGTTCAAGGGTACATCTCTGAACTCCTCAGACGCTTGTCGTTGTAATCCCTCAACGACGTCAGAGAGGTGACGAGTCCCGACGGCCAGATAATTAAATTGATCACTGCGTTAAGTTGATCTCAGTCTAAAACAAGACTAACGTATCCTTAACGAACGTTTAAGTTGATCTTAGCCGCAACGCGACTAATGCATCCTTAAACTGAAAATACCAAACCCAAATCTAAATAAATACGGATTTGGACTAATCCACGTCCTACGGGCGACGGCATTACTCAGTCTCCGTATACAATCCACGGGCAACCACAAACAAAACAAACATACACGACACGAAGTGAAATTCTGGAGAAGGAGAAAGTTGTTACCGCGATGCGGTAGCGTAATTAACTGCAGGGGCTTGCGCCTACAGGGAAGAGCGTCACCACAATCAAAAACCCCTCACCCTGAGGGGGAATCTGACGAAGTCTGCTATATCGGCCGCATCCGTCTAAACCTCCGATACACGGTGCCATAAATCAACTTGGCATTTTCGGAGAGATAGACGGATAAAACCAAATAGCATCTGCCCCGAACCTCCGGCACGGACGCGCAGTCCAGGCCGCCGTTCGGAGGGGAACAGATTCTGGCACGCCCAGTGGGACCTCTTCCTCTTTCCACTCCACACTTCGTGTGTCGTCTTCGCGAACCAATCGCGGTTTGTTAAATGGTTGTCTTCGGATTTCAAGATACTAAGATTTGGTCTTTTACCTGGAGCAGAATTCAAGATCCAATGGCCACCAACTGCACCAGCTGCTCGAAATGCCGCTGCAACGGACGCTCCACCTCACCAGGAGGTGTAACATACGGGCCCCAAGCGGCTTCCTTCCTGACTCTGCCGGTAGACCAGGTGACCCAGGCCACCACCGGCCTGTTTTTCGGGACCATGGTCCCACCTGCAAGCTTCTCTATGCCGATATCCGCACTGGAAGCGAACAAGAAGTCGGTATTCGACCGGCTTACCGCTACCACGACCCCTGTCAACGGGTCGCCCGCTACTAAGCCAATAGCCTCCGTTTTTACCAGGCTGGGTCAGAACTATAAAGTGGCCGTCCCAAAGAGGGCAACGGCCGCTGCTTTGGAGGTCGTTAAAGCGGCTTCTCCCATCAGAGAGTCGGTCTTCACAAGATTGACGGCTCCCAATCCTCCCCCAGCTGGTCAAAAAGCATCAGTCTTCGATAGGCTGACGTCGGCAGTTACCCCACACTCGAACAGGGGGCAACAAGAAACCATCTCGATCTCCGAGCCAGTCCCAATGGCTCGTCGTGCGCGACGTCGCCATTGGCGACGAGTAAGAAAAGCAGGGGGCAACTCTCCCTCAGGGCTAACCCCACCTGCTCCAAGGGTGGAGGTCGACGCTGCTATTCCAACTGGGAACAGCTTTGAATTGCTGAGAAAGGTGAAAAAGAACTCTCCAATTGCTACGTTGAAAAGATCTCCTCCCCCTGCGGAGAGAGTTCCAGAAACAAAACAAGAACAGCCCCCTCAACGGCTATCCTCAAAAGTTTATAAAGTATGGCGGAGGGTTCAAGACTCTGTGATCGATCCAGACCACTTGCGTCACCAGAAAAAGGCGAAGGTGGAAAATAACAAAAACTGCCCCATTAAACAGCAGGGGGCGACAGTTGCTAGGATGCCCACTCCAACGGCTCCTTTAACCTCGATGGCCCACAAAAGAAGGAGGCCAGAGAAAGCTCCCGCATCAGCGGCAAAAGTTAAAAATGGCGAACCTAAACGCCCCAAGTCAGGGGGCATAAGTGTTCATACGGTTTACATGGCTTCTGGAAAGGAAGAAAGCCGTACTTCTACGGGTCACCGACCGCTCACCCGATCAGTGACCAAAGCTCAGGAGCAGCAACAAAAGCTCCAGGAGATGATGACCACAATGGCTGCACTCACTGGGCCGAAAGAAACCCCGGAAACATCCTCAGAAGAACGTCAAGAACAAGAAACGGACGCCGAATTCCTTCGGCGCGTACTAGAGAAAAAAGATAAAGAAGCTGCGGAACAGGCAGCCAATATAAAGAAAATGGCCCTCCTGTTCCAGGATATGGTGGGTATGATGATTCAACAAGATTCGCCTGCTGGGGATCCCCCGATCATTCTTGAAGATGATAGGGGAGAGACGTCGAATCCTCCACCGGCTCTATCCGCAGCTAAAGAGGATACCATATCAAAAGCTGATTTGGATGAATATATTGCCCAACAAATACGGGTGCATCAGGCGACTGAAGCAGCCGGTCAGATCGTGAAAACGGGGCGGCCATATCCGGGCTGGTATGACCAAATCAAGTACCCGCCGGGTTACACGATTCCCAAGTTTCATGTTTACAAAGGGACCGGCAATCCCCATCAACATGTTGCCCAGTTCAGGGCGCTTTGCGGTAATACCGGCGGCGACGACAAGTTGTTACTTCGCCAGTTTGTTGGAAACTTATCAGACACGGCGTTTGAATGGTATTCTGAGCTTCCCAATGTCTCCATTAAAACCTTTGCGGAGATGGAACTGCTCTTCACCCAACGTTTTGCAAGTGCCAGTGAGCGTACCCCGATGACGGCACTGATCAATGCCAGAGTAAAACCCGGCGAGACATGGGTTCAGTACGCTATACGATGGCGAAATCTATGGTCGAAGTGCGAACAGCGCATAGAAGAAGCTCCGGCGGTGGGAATGTTTGTTGGAACCCTTGATCCACAAGCAACCATCTCACAATTCATGATGTTCTTCAAGCCGACCTCCTTCCAGGCTTTGATCGACAAACTAGCGCAGATGGATCAGATGGGCCATAAGCCCCCTCTCCCGAAGCCGGACTCCAGAAACGACAAAGGAAAGGGAAAAGTGATCATTGTCGCTAATGCCCAACAACAACCGAGCGACTCGAAGCCGGTCGCTCGTCCAAACAATACACGCCCATACGTACCCCTTGAGGACAGGATGGGACGCCCTTACTCTTTCCCCCGCGATAAAACAAGGAGGCTATTCGAGCTGGCGTTGCGCAACAGACTCATAAATCTGCCAGATCCAAAACGTTCGTTGCAACCGAACGACGCCAACGAGCCCAATTACTGCCCTTATCATCGAGTGCTAGGCCATCCGATTGAGGATTGCTACGTTTTCAAGAATTGGCTTGAGAACCAGTACCGTCAGGGCAAATTTGCGCTATCTGACAAATGGAAGGTGAATCCTCCGCAGCCCCACACCTCTAAGGGGACGAATACGCCGGGGGCAACATGCTCTGTTGTTGAAGAAACTCCCTGGGAGGTTGTATTATCAGCCAAAACGAGGAGAATGCTAAATGATCTTCAGACCTGTCCAGCGGTCAAGTGGAAGAACCCCTTTGAACCGCAAGTTATTGAGGGGATGTTGAAGCCACGACCGATTCCGAAGACCGATGGTGGTAGTTCAAGCGCTCATAGTCAGCCGTCAAAATCTTCGAAAAAGAAGAAGAAGAAATCTAAGAAGCCCGTGAAGCCTGGTGACAAGCGCACGGACTTACAAAAGCAAATCGACGCGCCGGATGAGTACAACCAAAAGGCGCGGACTCCCATTACGCTCCAAGATTTCCTTGATCACGTCTTCCAAAAAGAAGATGAGGGAGAAAGTTCATCGGATGAATCCGGGGAATATGTGGCGAGCTGTCATATGACCTCCCATTCGACCACGAACGATGAAGGGACTTCTGGCACTGAAACGCTGGGGGCAAATGCCGAATCAAGAGCCCCAGGGTTATCAGTTGAAATGATTAGCGCGTTTCTTAATGAAGCTCGGTTGAAAAGTAAAGCTGATCAAGAATGCGAGACGGCTATATTCGAAAGAGCCAAGCGCCAGCGACTTGAGGAAAGAGCTGAGGTGATCCCGTTGGAGCAAAATGCCTCCACCGCTGACAAAGGCCAGTCCAAAATAAAAAAGAGGTTTGCTAAGGCCATATCGATGGGCATGAAGCTACCACCCCCTGAAGAAAAAGTTACTGGCGTGGTAGAAATGCACCCCTCTTATTGCTTATATCATCAGAAGGTCTCGCATTCCACCCAAGATTGCAAAGCTTTCAATGGATGGTGGCAAGGATACGTCGCCAATCGACAACGCTTTAAACGGGAAAAGCGTAAAATTCGTCGGGAGCAAAGAAATACGACTAGAGAACTTGAAAAAACTGCCGGCAATTGTCATATGGTTAACACTGCCGGGTCACAAGTGCCTACATTTGGGAGCGACTCTGATGAGGAACTAGAACTTGGCCCCCTCTTCAAAGAATCCACTTCGGGAAAAGAAGAAGAACCGAAGGCTTGCGAAAATATACAGCTACGCAATCGAACATTACCCGAAAAGAACCTCGGACCCTTGAACAGAAAAGACAAAGGGAAAGAGAAGGTCTCTGAAGATATCTCCTTGGATGACCGAGTCGCGGAAGAGTTAACCGCTAAGAATCCCCCAAAGAGGAATAAAGTAGATTACAATGTCTTGGCGCATCTGAGAAAGCTACCCTCACAACTCAGCATTCTCGATGCCCTATTGCTATCAAAAGAGGCGAGGGATTCTTTGATTAAGGCCCTACAAGATCCGGACCAGTTCCAAGCCTTCCTAGCCGAACAAAAGATGAAAGACGAATTGGAAGAGGTGCACACAGCCGACGTTGCTTTTGGTGATGAAGACCTTCTTCTCGGGACGTGTGAACACAATCGCCCCCTTTATGTCTCAGGATACTGCCATGACATAAAGATAGGAAAAATCTTGGTCGATAACGGATCGTCTGTCAATTTACTCAATGTGCGAGTGTTAAAGGAGATTTGCATGAGTGTCCAACACCTCGCCCGGGACAAAATCACCATCTCCGGTTTCGACTCTCAATCCTCAAAGACTCTTGGATCTGTGATATTGACGCTACGCTTCGGGTTGCTCGTCACAGACATCAAATTCCATGTTATAGACGCCAAGACGTGCTACAATGCTCTGCTCGGCCGACCATGGCTACACGAGTACAATATCATCCCTTCTACACAGCATCAGTGCATGAAGTATTCTAGGGATGGCCTCGAGTACACAGTGGCAGGAGAGTTGAATCCGTTTTCCGTAAACGAAGTTCGCAAGTATGAAGATGCCAAATACTTCTTACCGAGTTTCGAAGACACGGAAAGGTGTCACAAACCGGAGAACAAAACTAACGCCACCATCCCTGTCTTCGGCAGTGACACCGAGGAGGAGGAGGATATAATTTATTCAGGTCCATCCCAATCCACCAGGCCAGGACCATCCGTTCCTTCATTGATCTTCGGTAGTGATTCAGAGGATGAAGTTCATGCTGTATTCCCTGCTCGGCCTTCAATACGAGTCTTCGCTGATGAAGAGCGAAGTCTACAGATAACCATGGTGCCGCTTGAACATTACAAAGAGCTGGATGCACTCGACACCAACAGCGTAGAAGAATTGCAGATATTCTATATCCCTCCCAGACGAAAAGGCGAGAAGGCAATCCTATTCTACCGCTCTGAAGAAAACAAGATGGAAAAAGAAGTTTGGCATGGCGCGGATCCCACGCTCGACAGGCTTCAACCTATCCGTCTTCCCAGATATTATACCGAAGGTTTGAAGAAACTGCTGAAACGCCAGAGGATGTCCTTCACACAGACCGTTAGAAAAGCCAAATTCTATGACAAGGTCTGGAACGTTCCCGGGACTCAATGCAAACTGCCTAACGGGAGAACGGAAACAAAAGGGCTTGGGTATATCCGGCCAAAGAAACGGGAGCTAGTAAACAGCTGTTATGCCATGTATGACTTCGATGAAGAGGCGGACGCTCAATGGGAGGACGCTAATCCCGAATCAGCAAAAGTTCCTGACACAAAACCGCCAAGTCCATCGTCTAAAGATCCGGTGAGCAAACTTATAAAGGATGCGAGTCAAAAAGCCCGAGAGGATCACGATCGTGAGATGGCAATCTATGAGAAAGCCAAGACACAGCGTCTCCTTCGACAGGCAGTAAAGAACGAAGATGCTGCTCCACGTCAGCCTGCTACAAAAAGGGTTCGACGCGAAAGCAAAAACAGGTCGAATGGCCGAAAAGGTGCTCGACAACCACAAAGCAGAGCTAAGAAGCCACGCATCCGAGAGTCGAGCGTTATTGACCTAGCCCTCATGAAGAAAATGGGTCGAGTGTAATGACCCAAAAATCTTTATACATTTGTATTATCCCTCTTCAAAAATATACCGTATTTATTTGTACTTGGTATTTTCCTCTTCCTATTAAATTTATTATTATTTTATTCCTCAATCTATTATGTATTTTTTTTCTAGGTACAATTTCTTTTTCTTATATTTAAGTTTTTAACTTCTCATTCTTATTTTTTCCTTTCATAAATATTTAACCCAAATCCATTATTCTTATTCTCCATAGCCCATCTAAAAAGCCCATTTTCTTTTTAAGCAACATCATATATTTAATTCTAATTAAATATATTCATGAACAACGTTATAGCTCATTGGTTAAGTCTTTGCATTGTTATTCCATAAGTCGCATGTTCAAATCCCCATTCTTGCAATTATTTTTATCATTTTTTATTCTTCTCATAACCTACAAATGAGACCTTTCATTTCCAAATTGAATGGTGACATTTCATTTCTCTTTTAATTCTCATGTTAAATGCATATATTATTATTCACCATTACAACATCTTTATTTGTCCTCCTCCATCTTTTCCTTCCTCATATTTTTCTATCTCTCATTTCTCCCTCTTCACCTAAAGTCCAAGAAGAAGAACATGAAGAACTCTTCAAAAAGGTCTCGCTAGTAACGCGAGACTATCGGCGGATAGACAAGCCCGGTGACAATACCGGCTTGTGCATGTAAGTCCCTTCACTTTTTCCTTCCTCTATCTCTTTCTTTTTCTCTTTATATTTCTCTTGTTTTATATTGCCATGAAAAACTTCCCTTGACATATCATAGTTCCTAAATAATTAATTAAATGGATATATATATATAAATAATGAACACACAAACATACACACATATATAGTTTGTAAAGTCTTTTTCATTACTCTCAATTCACATGTTAAGATTTCATAGTGACCAATTAGGATTGTATGTTTGTTGTTTTGTTTTAAATCACTTTATTTAAAGTTTGTAAAAAAAAAATGGAGTTACGAATAAATACCTTAGTTTTCTCATTTCTCACATATGGCATATCAATACCTTTAATTTTAAAATGAATTTTATAAATTAATTTTTAATTCTGAAAATTTCATAAAATTTACATATAATAGAATATATTATTTTGTACATGCTGTAAAAATTTTAGATCGAACCGCATAACGGTTTGTGAATTACATCGTATTTATTCACTGATCGTAAAACAGAAAACTGCAGCTATCGGTCAATTTCTAGGACACATAACTTGGTATACCGGTATCCAAATTGAGCAAACTCAGATGTTTTTGATATCTACATCGAATGATATAGATTTTATTAGTTTTATAGTTTTACTGAAAACCTACCTAAGATAAAGAAAACTGCATTACAATATTAAGTGACGGATCTGGACAGAATCTGTCCTGATTCGCACATTGTTTTTAAATTGGACATAACTCGAACACCCGATGTCCGTTTGTGACAAAATTTAGATGTGTAGATGCACCATTGATAGAACTATAATTTTCTGTATATTATATTACTTAGGAATGCATGAAACAACCTGATATAGGCTTTACAATACAATATATAGTTGCTGTCCAGAAATCTGAATTTCTGTTTTAAATGCTGATATTAAAATGATCATAACTAGAGCTTCATAAATCCAAATCGTATGAATCTTGGTGTTTT
The DNA here is from genome assembly GCA_030015575.1 of Agapanthus africanus. Taxonomy (NCBI): domain Eukaryota; kingdom Viridiplantae; phylum Streptophyta; class Magnoliopsida; order Asparagales; family Amaryllidaceae; genus Agapanthus; species Agapanthus africanus. The sequence continues at coordinate 107,029,776 of CM057341.1, forward strand.
CGATAAGTACATCGAAATACCTACAATTTTCTAATAATTTTTGTAACCTGAAACCTGATACAAATTAACTCAAACTGCGTTTTAAAAATATGTGACGGTGCCGAATAGATTCTGATCTGTTTTGCGCGACGATACGAAAACATATATATCTCTCAAACCGGTAGTCATATTTAGGTAAAACTGGAACTCACGCATGCAAAACATTTAGAGCCATATTTCTGTTTATATTTCGCATTCGTTCAACTTGATTAATTAGTCGTACATAATATTTCTTTACAGCATTGTTTATGGTAGTTACTTGAATAATATACTTGACTCATTTCATGCTATTCGAACATGTATACATATTTATCTTGATCATTAAATTGTTGTATGTACTTAAAGACGATAATTAAATACTTGAGTTATATTTTGAAAACTATACAAAAATATTTTTACATAAAACCCCCTCAAGTTTATAAATTACCCTAAGGACCCTAACAATTATAAGACCACGATTCATAATTCTGATTGTCTGACTCGAGTTTTAGTCTGATTAATTTGACTTGAATCTGATTCAAGTCAACCTATAATCTACAAGATTCCAATTCAAAATGAACACATGAATCCATGAATACAATTATCAATTTATACAATTTGGCTGAACCGAACCATTGATATATTCCTTTTACATGATTCTCAGTATTCCATTTACATGACTCTACGGTTACAACCGTTTCCTGATATCATGGTTTCGGTCAGTCAGTTAATCAATCTTACAATCAATACAATTTTACAAGATAACAATACAAATATGACATCGCGGGGTTTAAGGGGTAGATTGGTACGGAAGGTGTTAAAGGTGGCACGAGGTGGTCAGATTTAATACACCTAACATGAATCCAGTTGCTGTTGTACCGTGGCATAAACGGTTCCTTGTACTATACGTGCCCTTAGTCTCTGGCATATAGAGACTCCTCTCGTATACACTGGCATCCTTCTGTACCAAGCTACAAAACTTGAATATGTTTCAAGTCAATCTATATTCTTTTATATTCCAACTCAAGATGAATACATGAATTCCAGATTCCAGTTAACAATCTATATAACTTGACCGAACCGAACCATGGATATTCCTTTTACATGATTCCCAGTATTCCATTTACATGACTCTACGGTTATAACCGTTTCCTGATATCATGGTTTCGGTCAGTCAATCAGTCAATCAGTCAATCAGTCAATCAAAGTCAATCAAGCAATCATTACAAGTTTACAAGATAACAATACAAATATGACATCACGGGGTTTAAAGGGGTAGATTGGTACGGAAGATGTTAAAAGTGGAATGAGGTGGTCAGATTAAGACACCTAACCTATATTCCGTTGCTGTTGTACCGTGGCATAAACGGTTCCTTGTACTATACGTGCCCTTAGTCTCTGGCATATAGAGACTCCCCTCGTATACACTGGCATCTTTCTGTACCAAGCTACAAACAACATCGTTAAACAATATTCCACAATTTACTACAATACAATACTTTAGAAAATACTATACTCTGTCACTCTCATTCTTCATTATCCTTTGGGACTTACCGAGCGACCTGTTCGCTGACGACATTCTATTTCTCTCTTCTTGGAATGTCGTCAGGTGCGTTGGACCAAGTTGAGACCGAGCCAACAACTGAAGATTTGGAGCAGTTCCAAGAAGATCCAGAGCTCTAAACTTTGTACTTGTTCTTTCCAGTATTTCCTTTTATTATTATTATGCCACTGTTTAGGCATCTTTTATTTCAGTTGTATTTCATTTCATGCATTGTACAAAGAATGTTATTAATAAAAGTTGCTGTTATTTCAATTTCATTTGTCTCTTGTGATTATTTTATATTGCTTAGTTACGCTTAGCGTATGTACGTTTGAGTACATACGTAGCGGGCCTCGTCACGTCCACTTCGCCGTACACTGGGAAGCGGGGCGTGACATCGAGCATACTCATTTCCTCGGAACAAAACAAGGAAAATACTTGATCTTGCTCTAAAACATCAAATGCTTACTCTGCCAGAGCCTAAACACCCTGAGCAAGCAGGCGAAGTCTCTAACCCAAAGTATTGCTTTTACCATCGAGTAGTAGGGCATCCGCTTGAAGATTGCTTCACCTTTAAGAATTGGGTTGAGTACCAATATCAGCTTGGCAAATTCGCGTTGTCTGACAGTTGGAAGGTAGCGCCGCCGCAAAAGCACGAACCCGAAAACACAAGGATAAAACCAACTCCGCATTGGGATTGGCAGAAAATTCGCACCTGCCATGTGATAACAATATTAAAAGAAGGGTCTGAGGACATGAACAACCTCCCTTGGTGCTTTGAAAGCGGCAGCGATGAGGTAATCTCAGAATTTCCCCCAGCTCCGAAAGAATTGGAGGATGGAATCCATACCACTGCAGATAATCTCAAGAAAATTGAGTTGGGGACGGCAAATGACCCGCGACCGACATTCATCAGCGAACTGTTATCCGAAGAAAGGGTGGCTGCGTTAAAGGATGTGCTTCTACAGCACAAAGATTGCTTCGCGTGGAACTATTCCGAAATGCCGGGACTAGATCCAGAAATTGCTGTACACAAATTGGCGATATCCCCGGACATCAAGCCAGTCAAACAAGCGCCGAGAAGAATGCGACTCGAGCTTGAGATGAGTGTCAACGCCGAAGTCAAAAAGCTGATAGACTCTGGCTTTATCCATGAAGTTCAATACCCTGAATGGATCGCTAACATCGTCCCAGTGATGAAGAAAAATGGGACAGTGCGCATATGCGTAGACTTCCGGGATCTTAATAAAGCTTGCCCGAAGGATGATTTCCCAGTGCCAGTCACTGAACTAATGATAGACAATACATCCACTCATGAGGTTTTCTCCTTCATGGACGGCTCATCGGGGTATAATCAAATAAAAATGCATCCTGAAGATCAGAAACACACAGCTTTCAGGACCCCTCTTGGGATATTTTGTTATAAAGTAATGCCCTTCGGTTTGAAGAACGCCGGTGCTACTTATCAGAGGGCCATGACAAAGATCTTCGACGACCTCATACACGAAATCGTTGAATGCTATATCGACGATCTCGTGGTTAAAAGCAAATCATACGAGGAACATCTCGAGCATCTGAAGACTGTATTTCAACGCCTTCGGCAATATAACTTGAAGATGAATCCTCTTAAATGTGCGTTCGGGGTTTCCTCGGGCAAATTCCTGGGATTCGTCGTTCGACACCGAGGTATTGAAATAGATCCGTCAAAGATTAGAGCGATCATGGAAATGCCTCCGCCGAGGACTCTCAAACAGCTGCGGTCTCTCCAAGGGAAACTCGCATACATACGACGATTCATAGCCAACCTTTCAGGAAAGTGCCGTCCTTATAGTCACCTGATGAAGAAGGGAACCCCATTCGTTTGGGATCAAAAATGCCAAGGCGCACTGGATGAGATCAAGCAATACCTGCAGAACCCGCCGGTGTTGGCTGCTCCGATTAAGGGGAAGCCTCTCATTCTTTATACAACCGCCCTCGAAGGTTCCTTAGGCGCATTATGGGCGCAAGAGAACGATCAAGGGAAAGAAAGAGCACTCTATTACTTAAGTCGAGTTCTGCTGGGGGCAGAAAGCAACTACTCTCCCATTGAAAAACACTGCCTGGCGTTGATCTTCGCAATAACAAAGCTTAGACATTACGCATTGGCGCATGAGGTCCGTCTCATTTCAAAGGTGGACCCCCTTAAATACTTAATGTCAAAGGCCATATTGACGGGACGACTCGCTAAATGGGCCCTACTCTTGATGGAGTTTTCGATCATGTATCAACCTCTCAAAGCAATGAAAGGCCAGGCCATCGCCGACTTCCTTGCTGAACACCCGATACCTGCCGATTCCCCTCTGAATTGCGATTTGCCAGACAAACATGCGTTTGACGCAATCGACGGTGGTGATACTCGTTGGGAACTTTATTTCGATGGAGCATCTTCCATGAAAAAGCGCAAGCAAAGTACGCCAATGATCAAATCGGGGGTAGGACTCATCTTTGTGACCCCACAAGGAGGAATAATGCGCTTCGCCTTCTCCTTAACAGAGCCGAGAACGAATAATGAAGCTGAATATGAGGCTTTGATAGCAGGCCTCGAGATCGCCATTGACATGGGAATTGAAGACCTCCTCATATATGGGGATTCCCAACTGGTCGTCAGTCAAGTGAACGGTGACTACCAAACGTGCAAACCGGAGTTGGTGAAATACGGTGAAAAGGTACAACAACTGTTGACCCGAATTCCCTCCTATACTTTGGAGAGCATACCTCGCGCGGAAAACAGCAAAGCGGACGCACTAGCCAAACTTGCTAAAGAACTGGCTGACGAGAACCTCGACGACGTTAGAATCGTGGTACAAAGCCGTCGAGTGCTTGCCCCAGCAGAAGTATCTCCGGAATCGTCTGAAGAAAAAGGAGCGAACGAGGAGACGACCCTACAAATAAAAGACCATGAGAAGATCGAAGACTGGAGAGAAGTCTTCATAGATTACTTCAAGTTCCACCGAATGCCTGAAGAAGCGTCCATAAGACACTAGCTCGTGAAACGAGCTCTGTCTTTCGCCTTCGTCAACGATACTCTATATAAGAGGACATTCGATTCTCTGTGGCTGAGATGCCTAGGACCTAACGAAGCAAGAAGGGTCGTCCAAGAGGTTCACAACGGACTTTGCGGTTCTCACCAAGCAGGTCCAAAGATGAAGTTGAAGATCAAACGGATGGGCTATTATTGGCCCACGATGATTCAAGACTGCATCGAATATGCGAAGCAATGCCACTCATGCCAAATTCATGGGGACTTCATCCATCAACATCCAAATCCGCTACACCCAACAGTGGCTAGCTGGCCATTCGAAATGTGGGGGACTGATATAGTTGGCCCCATCGAACCGGCATCGTCAAAGGGACATCGTTTCATCTTGGCGACGACTGATTACTTCTCCAAATAGGCAGAGGCGGTACCGTTGAGGGAAGTGAAGACGGAGAACATCCTCCATTTCTTCAAAACGCATGTCATATACCGGTTCGGAACCCCAAGAAGGATCATCTCTGATAATGGGCCAGCCTACCGAAGTTATAAAATTAGCCGCTTCGCACAGCAGCACAATATAGACTGAAGATACTCCTCAGTTTATAATCCGCGAGCCAATGGATTAGCTGAAGCCTTCAACAAGACATTGACGAAAATCATAAAGAAAACAGTGTCCCGATATAAGAGAGATTGGCACGAAAGATTGCAAGAGGCTCTTTGGGCGTATCGAACTACATTTAAAACGGCCACGAACACAACGCCATACGCGTTGGTATTTGGGACGGAAGCAGTACTCCCCCTCGAGATAGAATTACCCTTGCTACGAGTGGCAGTCCACTACGAGCTGACAGACGAAGAAAATGCTTACCTTCGGTTTGAAGAGCTTGACGCCCTCGATGAAATCCGGCTTCTAGCACAGCAAAATCTGGAAGCCTATAAAGCAAAGATGACGCGCTCATATGAAAGATTGAGCCGGCCGAGAACATTCCACCAAGGCGAACTCGTGCTAGTGGTCAAAAGGCCCATGATCCCCAATCGCGCCAAGCGAGGAAAGTTTGAGCCAAACTATGAAGGACCGTACATCATTGATAAGGTCTACCAGGGTGGGGCCTATCTACTCGTGGACATGCACGGTGAAAGGCCTTTCAGGCCAATAAACGGTCGCTTCCTAAAGAAATACTACGCTTAATGAGCCACAGCCTAGGTCAATGGTAGATGACGACGACTATGTCCGCTCGCTATCTTCCTAAGCTCAAGCTTTATAAGCAGTAGCCAGCTCTCTCAATGACGGACCGAAATGTCCTTAAACTAATATCAGACCGAGACGTCTTTAAAACTACTACCGCAGCATCCTTAGGCTGACGGGATAAAAAAAAAAAAAGAAAAGAAAAAGGTATGTCCATAAGCAAAAAGGGGCACGGATGAAAACCTGAAAGGGCTCCGTGAGTAAAAACAGCGGGACTACCGGCGAATGTTTGTGAAAACCCGAAAGGGCGCAACTTCGTTAGAGAACACTTATAAGGTCCTCTCGACCTTGTAAGGAGAAACCACCTACGAGAGATCCTTACGACTTACAAGGGAACAACACACTTAGGAATCCCCACGATTCCTAAGGAGAAAATACGCTTGCGAGATCCTCACGACTCGTAAGGAGAACTCTCTTATGGGACCCTCACGGCTCATAGGATTTGAAAGTCTTAAGTCACAGAGACCTAAACCTGTGCTTAAGCAAACCCCCACAAACTTCCAATGTTGCCCTACAAGTGGTTCAATATTGACCCTTGTATACAATCCACGGGCGCGAATAAACGTTTCCCTAACCAAGGCCCATCCGTGACTGGGGATATGTTCGCATAACCCTTGTAAGTCCTCTCGATTTACAAGAAGAAAACCCCCCTGTAGGATCCTTACGACTTACAGAGGAACAAAACACTTAGGAACCCTCACGATTCCTAAGGAGAAAATACATCTACGAGATCCTCTCGATCCGTAGGGAGAAAATTCTCAATGAGACCCTTACGGCTCATGAAATCGAAAGCCTTAGTCGACAGGTCCCTAACCCTGATCGCTAAGCCTCCTTTGTTCAACAATGACGAAGGCAAATGATGATTCGCTCCTGGCAATATCCCAGTTGTAGTGGTGCTGATGCCGAAATTGGTCTACAGCAAATCGCCAGTAGGCCGCTCATGCATACAAAATAGCCGAAATGATAGGGCATCTTGCAATAAAAAGCAGCAAGTAAAATGTATGCATGCAAAATAGCCGAAATGATTGGGCAACTCGTAATAAAAAGCAACGAGTAAAGATAAAATAAATAGCCGAAATGATTGGGCACTGCGAAAAATAACCGAAATGATTGGGCAATCGCGACCTTTGCGATGTAAAAGCTGAAATGATAGAGCATCGCAGAAATAAAATAAAATAAAAAGAAGAAATGATAAAACTTTGGCCCTGCAGTTAAGATCACATCGATCCCTGTATACAATCCAAGGGCGTAAACAAAGAAGGAACCATACTTCCCCAGCGGATTCCGTCAAACGATGGAGCCAAACCTCAACGGTTCATTTCAACCGAAGAAGCCAGTGACTTCAACAGCAAACTCCTCGACTCACGGATACAAACACTCCTTGACGAGAGCCTTCTGATCCGCGTCGACCCGCAGAGCCACCAGTGCCTCCGTAGGAACCCTCGACTCGTTTCAAACCCCAAGGAAGCAAATAATCCTTGGCGCTTGGGAAACAAATAATCCCAGCAAACTCCTCGACTCACGGATACAAACACTCCTTGACGAGAGCCTTCTGATCCGCGTCGACCCGCAGAGCCACCAGTGCCTCCGTAGGAACCCTCGACTCGTTTCAAACCCCAAGGAAGCAAATAATCCTTGGCGCTTGGGAAACAAATAATCCCAGCAAACTCCTCGACTCACGGATACAAACACTCCTTGACGAGAGCCTTCTGATCCGCGTCGACCCGCAGAGCCACCAGTGCCTCCGTAGGAACTCTCGACTCGTTTCAAACCCCAAGGACACAAATAATCCTTGGCGCTTGGGAAACAAATAATCCCAGCAAAATCCTCGACTCACAGATACAAACACTCCTTGACGAGAGCCCTTCTGATCCGCGTCGACTCGCAGAGCCACCAGCGCCTCCGTGGGAATCATCGACTCGTTTCAAACCCCAAGGACACAAATAATCCTTGGCGCTTGGGAAACAAATAATCCCTCGCAAAATCCTCGACTCACGGATACAAACACTCCTTGACGAGAGCCCTTCTGATCCGCATCGACTCGCAGAGCCACCAGCGCCTCCGTGGGAATCATCGACTCGTTTCAAACCCCAAGGACACAAATAATCCTTGGCGCTTGGGAAACAAATAATCCCTCGCAAAATCCTCGACTCACGGATACAAACACTCCTTGACAAGAGCCCTTCTGATCCGCGTCGACTCGCAGAGCCACCAGCGCCTCCGTGGGAATCATCGACTCGTTTCAAACCCCAAGGACACAAATAATCCTTGGCGCTTGGGAAACAAATAATCCCTCGCAAAATTCCTCGACTCACGGATACAAACACTCCTTGACGAGAGCCCTTCTGATCCGCGTCGACTCGCAGAGCCATCAGCGCCTCCGTGGGAATCATCGACTCGTTTCGAACCCCAAGGACACAAATAATCCTTGGCGCTTGGGAAACAAATAATCCCTCGCAAAACTTCTCAACTCACGGATACAAACACTCCGTGACGAGAACCTCTTTGACTCACATCTCGGGCAGTAAGGATTCAAAAACTCGCTTCCTGAACAATGGGACCCTGCAAGTCAATCCTAAATGGTCTCTTGCATACTATTCACGGGTCTCACTCTCCGAAGTCGATTTTCGACAAGGAGGGAAACAACCGCTTACGAATCCTCTCGGCTCGTAAGAGGGAAAATTCTCTTGTAGGATCCTTACGACTTATAAGAGAAAACCACACTTGAGAGTCCTCACGATTCCCAAGGAGAAAATCCACCTATGAGATCCTCTCGATCCGTAGAGAGAAAAATCTCTATGAGACCCTCACGGCTCATAGAATTGAAAAGTCTTAGGCGGCAGATCTGAACATGCGGCCTAAGCCATTGCTATCTCTTGGAAAAAATTAAGGTTCATCGACAACGTCATGATGTAAAAGCAGAAGACAAAAGAACATACAAGATAGTGCAAAAGAAAATGTGTATCTTTATTCATTGACCTCAATCAAATACATGGTGAATCATACAAAAGAGCAAAGAAAGGATACATGTTACCCAGAAAAGAAAATTTTTACAAATACATTGATACAAAGGCAGCTATTGGGCAGGAAGCGTCTTAAGTAGCTCTATCAGTTGTTCGTACACTTCCTTCCATGCCTTATCCCGATTGGATACCACTGCCAACTCCGCCTCCACCTGGGCCCGTTGCTGTGCGACGGATGCAAGATGATCCCTGACGGCTTGATAAGCAGCTTCACGGCCTGGAGTGTCATGCTCGGCGACATCAAGTGCCCGCTTTAGTCTCAGCCCAGTCGATATGCGCTCCAGAAGACCTTCGAAGACGGTCTTTACCTCAGCGGCGTTCGCCTCAACTTCGGCACGCAAGCGAGCAGTTCTGCTCGAAGAATCTTGGCACTCCTTCAGCCTCAAAACCACTTCTTGTTCCAGATGACGGAAATGAGAAGCGCTTTGCTCGAGCCAAGCTCCCCGTTGAGTACTCGAGGCCAAAGTCTCAGGGGACAGGCGCATTGACTCTAGCTGATGAAGGCAAGCCTCGATTTCCCGACAATAGTTAACCCAAGAGGCGACAACACCCTCGTCATGGAAGGTGGCAAATATCGCCAACATCGGGTTAACTGTCGTGGCGAAGTCTTCAACAGATACAGGAGCCTCGATGTCGAGTTCCCCGATGTAGTCGCTCAACATGCGCAAACTATTCGCGGCACCTTTTGAGGACGGACGTCGCTGGGAAGGGCCGCCCGGTATTGTAATGCGAAACTCGAAAGGCACCAAGACTGGAACGACAGCTGGAAAAAGACGAAATGCGATTAGATGATGATTCAATAGATGTGAAGGAAATCATTGATAAGATAGTTTACTATACCGGTGGAGACAGGTGGCAAGGCCGGAAGGGCCGGTGGCGCAGCCGATCTTTCTGCTCCCCCTTCGATTTGCAGCACTGCAGTCAGAACAAGAGAGAGTTAGAAATAATTCTACCACCAAAAAGACAAAGCTACCAATCGGGAACGGTACTCACCAGCGCCACCAGAGAGAGAGGCGAGTTCAGATGAAAAGGAGAAGTGTGGGACCAACACTTGATACAAATGGTCAAAAAGAACTCCTGAAAGACACAACAATGTGAATATAGTATATGGATTATACGTTTGAAAGATGGGTTTAGTAAGTTGCAAACTCATACCTTCCAACATCTTTGACGGTGTAAGAGAGGGCTGAGGGGTAACCATCGCCAAGGCAGTCGTGGAAGGAGCTCCCTCAAGTAGTGGGGCATCAACACTAGCTGCACCTGCATTACGAAAAATGAACTTGTCAGAAAAGATTGTAAAGCAAACAAAAACAACAACTTAAGGTGTACCTGAGGAGCTCCCGGCGGAAACAGAGACGACTCCCTCCTCTATCGACATGAGACCACCGCCTGTGGCCTCATCGCCCGACTCAATGGGGACCGTCGTCGTGCTCGCAAGACCGGGAGACGGCGGAGGACCGTAGACGGGAAGGGCTATGACTGGAGTATTGCCAGATTCCAGAGAAGGAGCGGTTGGCTCATCTACAGGAATCGTGGCCACCTCGCCCACTACCATCTCAGGTTCAATAGTGGCGGTTGTATCGTCCACCATCGCCGGGGGATCATCGGTCTCGAGCGCCTCATTCGCCGCCACTCTGGGCTCAGTTATAATGATCACATCATCTGCCACCACTTCAGGTTCGGCATCCATGACCTTATCGGCTGCAGGCCCCTCAACCTCTACCCCAAGCTCCAAAGCCACAACGACGTTGCCCACCGTCGGCTCGAGTTCGGCAGGTACTGCCCCCTCTGTCCCTTCGAGATTGACGGTTTCCGCCTCCCCCTCGATCGGACTTGGTCCTGCAAGATGAGAGATGTAAGGACAAATGACATTAAGATCCTTATAACAAAACTCCGAGAGAAACATTACCTGAGGCGGATTTACCGTTCGCGCTCCGAGCTGCACGTGCCACCTCTCTGCGGGCAGTGGACAGGGCGACAGGGGCCTCTTCAGAGGGAGTATCAGCTCGAGGAGCGGTGCTAGGGCCCGCTCCTATAGCCAAGGCAGCCCTGCGCGCCTTCGCCTCACGCCTCAACCGTTTCCTCTCCTCCCGAGCGGTCATGAGGGACCTCCGTGATGCCTCCTTCAAGGCATCATCGTCTTCATTCAGGGATGCCTCCAGAGCCTTTAAGGCATCTCTCATCGGCTCTTCAAGACGAACCTCCTGCGGTGGCCCAGAAGAAGCAGGAACGTCAGCGGCTGGTAGAACATCTGCGTCGCTAGGAGGGAACGGCATTGAGGTTCCTGTAATTAAAAAGGAAAGGTTAGATCGACCATAACATGAGCAAAATGAAAAACTTGATGAGTCGAAACTTACTAAGGCCCATAGATTCTCTGAGACGTTCCTCCTCCTGAAAAGTCTTCAGAGAAGCGGCAATGGCTTCTTCATCAGTGATGCCCGTTGAAAGAAAAGAAAGAAAAGCATTAGTAAAAAAAAATAATAATAATAAAATGACAAAGAAAATACGTTGCAATAAAGAAAAAGTGACTAGTAGTTACCTGATTGCGCAAGCTTAACCAGCCACGCGTCACGCTTCACCAGCCATGCCGAAGCTCTGAGGGCAGCTTCCAAGTCTGTATCGTCCGGCGGCGGCATCACTAATCCTGCGTTAGTCCCATATTCGAGCAGACCCTCGGAATAAGGAGCATGGGGTTCCTGGCCGAATGCAACATCCGCGGCAAAGAGTGACTTCTTTTTCTTTTGCCTTCCAACCCTAGGCTCACGGGGAAGCGACTTACGCTTGGCAGCCGCTTTGGGACGACGGGTCCCGATGTCCGCACCCACGCCGGACTCCGGTGAGGGTACAACCACTGTTTCCGCCTGAGCACGGGGTGCGGGAGGTGCGTCCGCGATATCAGGGAGCGGCAATTCACGTGGAGGACTTTGCACACGTGATGGTCTGCCCCCGGCATCTTTTAAGGGAGCGACTACTGGAGTCCTAGGCACCAGAGGAGCGTTGCGATCGCTACCTGGGGGTGCAACCTTACGATCGATCAGCAACCGCCTCTCTTCCTTTATCACCGCTCCCGTCGAATGACTATACCATTCGGTGTATACCCTAAGAAGTCGGGGGGCACAAGCCGGCTCACTGATAAAGAAGTGAGAGCCCGTGTTTAGGCGCATGAAGTGATGCAGCCCTCTCTCCATCCCTTCTTCGGTCGCGGCAGGTTCCGATAAAAAGGCCTCCAGCGGTACCCCTTGGTTATAGCTCAGCTGTTGGGCGAAACGATGCGGGTTGTATCTCATAAAGATCGCTCCCCCGTCCTGCCTAAACACCAAAAAGCCCGGTCTGATAGAATATAAGTGAAGGGTTTCCCGGGCCGTTAAAACCGAAGCGCCATCCTTGAAAGTGTCTTGCAATGGCCGTACTGCAGTGGTGGACGTTTTTCCAATGGTCAACACCTTGTCAATGAAAGACACACCGGTTCCAACAGTGTGGGAGCGAAGGAGTAAACTCCTGGCATCTCGCGGCGATGGATTTACAATTGATGCGCCGATCAACTGTAGAAGGCGAGGAAAAATGCACCTTTCGTAGAATGAGGGCCTTTTATGCATGCTGAAAACACCCGCTGTATGTAGTTCGAGCCACGACATGAAGTAGTGCATTGGGAAAACCACGTGCAACACCCCAGGCTCATTAGCATCCGCTGCTCGGCTGAGGCCGTGATATAAATGCGCCAAGCCGGCGATCCCAACGGCCACCTTTACCCCGATGACCATGCGGTGGGCTGGATAAAAGACAGAGGGCCGCATGCGGTGAGAGTGCATTGGAAGTGCAAACCAACTCAGCCAAAGCCCAAGAAATCCCAAAAAGAAGGCCTCCTCGTCCATCTCGGGGGCTGCGACTTCTTCAAAAGACATGGTTGAGGAGTTGGGAAGAAAAAAGTTCTTTTGATCTACGTCTTCCGCTGGCAGGTTATCCAAACCTAAGCCAAAAGGATCCTCAAGGTTGGCAAACTTGGCAGTCTTCGCCGAGAGGACGTTTGGATGAAGGAACCGAGCAATAAAATCTTCAAAATTAACTCCACGGCTCCCATGCTCAACGAAAAGGGCCTCGTAGATGTTCAACACCTTGATCAAACTTGGAAACTGATGTTGAACGGCGTTCTCCGGCGTAAGCTCCCTTATCATCGGCTTGGCACCGAAGATGTACTCATCCGGCGGGAGCAACTCTTCATAATGTTCCCCCATAGCCGGTAGGCCAGACACCTCCGTAAACTCTTCCAGCGAGATGGACACTTCCCGATCCATGGCAAGGAAAGTATGAGTAGGAATGTTCCACTGCTCCAGGAAGGCCTTGAACCACCAAGTGGGAAGCGTAGGATACTGGAAGAGAGAGACATAGACTGCGGTGTACAGTCCTAATCTTATCAACTGTGACTTCTTCGTCGACAGGATATACCGGGCCCACGGCAGATAGCCAACCGGGTGGCGGGGGATCAGACCAATGTTATATGATTGCCCCCAAGGTCTCGCCTCGCCCTGACAGATACGGCGTCCTAGGATATCCAAAACCATAGGACGCTGGACCGGGATGGCATCTATGGCCGGATGAAGAAAACCCTTCGATGTCCAATCCGTCATCTCCGCGGCATACTGCACCGGGGGTGGGCTGGCGTAATGAATCGCCGTTATGGGCTCCGCCGGCACCGCGCATGTAAAGCTACGTCGGCCCATAATGATCTGATTGTACCACGACCCCCAAAGGTGGAGACTCTTGTACTCCGGGTCGTATGCCTTGATCATGGCCAGGACCTCGCGGTCCAAAGGCGCCTCTGGAAATCCCTCCTCCGAGCGGACAAACGGGAATGAAGTGTCTTCAGACATGATCGCTGTAAAAAGAGCAATGTAGCCGTCAGTATTGTAACCCCAACGTTTGGCATTGAAAAAAGAAAATGCACTAATTAAATTAAAATCAAAATTAATTAATTACACCGCACCGCAGTGCAGTGAGTAGGAGACCAAAGGGGGACCCATGAAATCCAAAGGACAATACGTCAGTTAATAAGACAAACTCATCATTGGATGAGATTGTCAGCTGGTCCCTCAAGGGAACACTCCCATAATAAAAAAGGGGGGAAAGAATCACTAGAGACAAGGAGAAAATCTCCTGTTTCAGAGCAAAGCCCTGTCACAGAATGACACTTGTCAAGTTCTGGTCTCAAAAGAATGAAATTCCTTAGAAAAGAGCTTAGCTCTATAATATTTCATCAAAGAGAAAGTTTTGAAAAGAAATTTAAAATTAAAATTTCTGGAATCCTGTTTTGAAAAGAAACTTAAAATTAAAATTTCTGGAATCTAAAAAAAAAAAAATCCATGAAAACTTAAAAAAAAAAGAGTTCTTTGTTTTTCAGATCTAAAAGATCTACATTTGATTCAGGAGCAAAGCTCTGTTCATGGGTCAGAACCCATGAACAAGATCTCTGTAGATCTATAAATCTGTGAGAGCAAAGCTCTGTTGATGAAACCCCAAAGGGAATTTCTTTAGATCAAAAGATCTATGAGAGCAAAGCTCTGTGGGTTAAAATTGACTTAAACTAATTTAACTTAGTTTTAAATTAAATATTACCTAAAGTTTTCTAAAAAAACTTTGGGAAATGAGAGCAAAGCTCTAGAGTTCTGAAAGCAAGAGCAAAGCTTTGAAATTCTTAAGCAAGAGCAGAGCTCTGAAAATCTAAACCTAGAAAATGGTGGAGATTTTTTAAGGGCCAGAGGCCCTATTTATAAGGCGCTTGCGCCTCTTGGATTTCCCCCTCGATCCAACGGTCAGGAGGGGTTGCCACCGTTGCACCTACGTGTGCGCCACGTGAGCGCAACGGTGGGGGGCATTTGTTTCGCCCAATTAGAGCAAAGCTCTGTTTGAATTCAAAATTCAAATTTTGAAGCAACGCTTCAAGTCTCAGGCGCACCCAATCAGAGCAAAGCTCTGTTTAAAGGAAGCAACGCTTCAGATCCTTTGCGCTGCGCGCGACGCGCCACGTGTCCAGCGCAGATACATTAGCGCAGCGCACCCAATCAGAGCAAAGCTCTGTTTAAAGGAAGCAACGCTTCAGATCCTTTGCGCTGCGCGCGACGCGCCACGTGTCCAGCGCAGATACATTAGCGCAGCGCGCCCAATTAGAGCAAGGCTCTGTTAAAGGAAGCGCCGCGCTGCGCTCTGCGCTGTGCGACACGTGGCAGCACAGTTGCGCTGCGCGACACGTGTCAGCGCAGATGCGCTAGCGCAGAAAAAGGGGCTAAGTGCCAAAGGCAATTTAGCCATGCAAAATTACATGCACTTGATAACAACAAATTAAAATACGATGCACAAGCACAACAAAGAGCTCAAATGAAAAGAACACTTAACAGATAATAAAATACTTAATTAAAACATTTATTTATTATTAAATTTAAAAAAAGATCACCGAATACGGGATCAGAGAAACAAGGGTTCACAAAAAGAAAAAGAAGATTATTCAGCTCCCTCTCCGTCTTCTCCACCACGTCGAAGCGGCGATCTTCCCGAGGGGTAGCCATCCAACGGTCGACGCCGCACTCCTGGGAAAAAGTGGCGATGACGGCCCGACGAGCCCGTATCTGGCTCAGCAAGTAGAAGGAGAAGTCCCTCAGGGCTTTGGTGATCAAGAGCGCTTCGAAAAAACTCTCGATCTTATCCTCGGCCACATCAAGCATTGCAGAGGACATCTCCGCCGGAGGAGGGGGAATGTCGGCGAGAACTGAGGCAAGGATCATCCGAAGCCAAATGGAACCCGGGGGAAGAGAAGACCCCACATGAGTCGAAAGCTCGTACATTGCGGCATCGCACTGCTCGTCCGAAAAAGAGGAGTCCACCAAGCGCGCAGCAAAAAGGGGGAACGACGTCCCGGATCGGCACTTCCCACGGTTGTCGGCGGGCGTGAGGACGGTTGCAAGCCATGATTAAAGAAGTTCTCCAAAGGTGAGGAAAGGAAAGGCTCGGCCTTGAGTTATATATAGATCCAAACACAGAAAATTCTGTGCGCAGCGGAGTTATTTCCAAACCCCGGGAAATTATAATTTCGGGAATACAAGTTTGACTTGAAAAGAGGAGATGAAAAGATATCTCAGGAGAAGCGGCGCTTCTGATTCTCCAAAATTTAAACTTTAATAAATGGAGCAACGCTTCAGATCCTCTGCGCTGAGCGCAACGCGCCACGTGTCAGGCGCAGATGTATCAGCGCTGTGCCCAAGAAGACGCGCCCAATCAGAGCAGAGCTCTATTTGCCTGAAGCAACGCTTCAGTTGCGCTGCGCTCTGCGCTGCGCGACACGTGTCAGCGCAGATGCGCTAGCGCTGTTGCGCTGCGCGACACGTGTCAGCGCAGATGCGCTAGCGCAGTTGCGCTGCGCTCTGCGCTGCATGACACGTGTCAGCGCAGATGCGTCTGCGCCAAACTAAGTTAAGATTTTTAAGAAATCTTTTCTGTTCTTGTTAAAACAAGAAGATTTTCTTCTGCAAAGCAGAAGCCCTTGGATCAAAGATCCAACGGTGGGGAAAATTCCCCAAATCACTCAGAGGATGATTTCTTTAAACAAATTTAACTAATTTGTGAGCACTATAAAAAGGACCCTAAGCCTCAATTCAAAGGATCAACATTTTTTTTTGAGAACTCGAGAACTTTAAAGGGAGAGAACTCTGAGAAGATTTCAAGAAAAAAAAAGGTAAAAGAACCTTTATGGATTAGAAGAAATTCCTTCTAATGGATCATTGATCTAAAAACAAGACCAATGATCTTTACATAATAAACAGTGCTTTGCACTTCTTGTGAACCTCTAGTTCTTTTAAAAAAAGAAAAAGAAACAATAAAAAAAAATAATAATATATAATAATAGTGCTTTGCACTTTTATGAACCTCTGGTTCTTCAAGCAAAGAAAAATTTATTTTTCTTTGATCTATTTCAGATCAAGAAATTAAACAGTGCTTTGCACTTTCCTTCTTGTATCTAAAAAATTATTGGTGCTTTGCACTTCCAAGTTGCGCCGTTGAGCTCTTAAGAGAGCGCCACGTGTCGGCTATAAAACCATTTGCGCCAAGCGTCCTTAAGATAGAGCTTTGCTCTCTAGAATTGGTGCAACTCGTTGAGAGCACACCACGTGTCGCCAGCGCAACAACGCAGCGCAACAGCGTAACGCGCTGCACTGTTGCGCTTGCGCTCCCCAGAGCATGACACGTGTCATCACCATATAAGCTTGCGCTCAGTAATTGGCGCAAAGCGCCTGACAAATGCAATGCGTTTCACTTCCTAAAGGGCCAAGCCCAATTAAAAGGCTTAGCAAGCCTAATAAATAAAATGCTGTGCATTATTTGGAAGGGTAGAGCCCAATTGAAAGGTCCAATGGACCAAAATAAATGATCTGCATTCCAATCAAAATGG
Organism: Agapanthus africanus; assembly: GCA_030015575.1. Classification (NCBI taxonomy): domain Eukaryota; kingdom Viridiplantae; phylum Streptophyta; class Magnoliopsida; order Asparagales; family Amaryllidaceae; genus Agapanthus; species Agapanthus africanus. The sequence goes on from CM057341.1 coordinate 107,047,056, forward strand.
GCATAAATGACCTGAAGTAATGCAATGCATTATTTAAGTATGGGCAAAGCCCTAGCACAGGTCTAATAAAAAAATAAATGATGGTGTTGAACATTTTCAACTGGACTTAGCCCAATTTTGGCCGTAAGTCCTTAAATTAAATTGACTGAGCAAAATGGCTCTCCTAAATCAATCTACATCCGGTTTGAGGGTACATCTCCAAACTCCTTTGACATCCATCGTTGTAATTCCTCAACGATGTCAAAGAGGTGACGGGTCCCAACGACCACACATCGCTCTGGACTGCGGGGTCCTTAAACTCGTGGACCGAGACGTCCTTAAACTAATATCGGACCGAGACGTCCTTAAACTAACATTGGACCGAAACGTCCCTAAACTAATAATGGACCACTACGTCCCTAAACTGGCATCGGACCGAGACGTCCTTAAACTAATATCGGACCGAGACGTCCTTAAACTAATATTGGACCGAGACGTCCTTAAACTAATAATGGACCACTACATCCCTAAACTGGCATCGGACCGAAACGTCCCTAAACTAATAATGGACCACTACGTCCCTAAACTGGCATCGGACCGAAACGTCCCTAAACTAATGATGGACCACCATGTCCCTAAACTGGCGATGGACCACCACGTCCTTAAATTGGCGCAATAGAGCCCGAACGCTCCTTTGCCGGATCTAAACGGTCCCGTCTAAGTTGATCTTAGCCCCAGCTACGGTTAATGTGTCCTTAGATCTTTAAATAAATAATAAAACCCCAAGTCAACTTTGGTTCAAGGGTACATCTCTGAACTCCTCAGACGCTTGTCGTTGTAATCCCTCAACGACGTCAGAGAGGTGACGAGTCCCGACGGCCAGATAATTAAATTGATCACTGCGTTAAGTTGATCTCAGTCTAAAACAAGACTAACGTATCCTTAACGAACGTTTAAGTTGATCTTAGCCGCAACGCGACTAATGCATCCTTAAACTGAAAATACCAAACCCAAATCTAAATAAATACGGATTTGGACTAATCCACGTCCTACGGGCGACGGCATTACTCAGTCTCCGTATACAATCCACGGGCAACCACAAACAAAACAAACATACACGACACGAAGTGAAATTCTGGAGAAGGAGAAAGTTGTTACCGCGATGCGGTAGCGTAATTAACTGCAGGGGCTCGCGCCTACAGGGAAGAGCGTCACCACAATCAAAAACCCCTCACCCTGAGGGGGAATCTGACGAAGTCTGCTATATCGGCCGCATCCGTCTAAACCTCCGATACACGGTGCCATAAATCAACTTGGCATTTTCGGAGAGATAGACGGATAAAACCAAATAGCATCTGCCCCGAACCTCCGGCACGGACGCGCAGTCCAGGCCGCCGTTCGGAGGGGAACAACGTGGTTATGAGAGATGGCATACGTGTGGACCTGAAGAAGATCGAGGTCGTTCAGCACTGGCCCATACCTGTATCAGTGATGGAGATTCGCAGCTTTTTGGGTTTGGCCGGTTACTACCGACGCCTTGTTCAGGATTTTTCTCGTATAGCTGCACCATTGACCAGAGTGACCCGGAAGGGAGTTCCTTTTCTTTGGACCAAGACTTGAGAGCAGAGTTTTCAGCAGTTGAAGACTCGTTTGACAACTGCGCCGATATTATCTTTGCCTTCAGGATCGGGCGGTTTTGTGGTTTATTGCGATGCTTCTCGAGTGAGGCTAGACTGTGTGTTGATGCAGCACAGCAGGGTTGTCGCTTATACTTCTCGGCAGTTGAAGAAGCACGAGCAGAACTATCTCACTCATGACTTAGAGATGTCTACGGTGGTTTTTACACTCAAGATCTGGAGACACTACTTATACGGTGAGTCGTGCCAGATATTCACAGACCACAAGAGCTTAAAGTATATTTTTAAGCAGTGAGATTTAAATTTGAGACGGCGCCGTTGGATGGAGCTAGTGAAAGACTATGACTGCGAGATTCTTTATCATCCGGATAAGGCGAATGTTGTGGCAGATGCTTTGAGTCAAAGGCCCGGAGGTAGCTTGTCTTGTTTGAGCACAGTTCAGAGACAGTCGACTGCAGATTGGCAGATTCTATATGACAGCCGAGTACAGTTCGAGTTTACATTGACCGGGGGACAGCTTGCCCGTGTCCGTGCACGTCCACAGTTACTTGATCGTATTCATGAGGCACGGTCCGATGGCGTTTGTTTGTCAGAGATCATGGAGCAGGTTCGACATGACAGAGATTCAGAGTTCGTGATCGATGATCAGGGAGTTCTACGATTTGGGACTCGACTGTGTGTGCCAGATTCTAAAGGGCTGAGACGCGAGATTTTAGAGGAGGCGCATCAGTCAGCATATAGTGTTCATCCGGGTTCCACCAAGATATATCATGACTTGAGAAATGTCTACCGGTGGGAAGGGATGAAGAGAGATGTCATGGATTTTGTTTCGAGGTGCCTGACTTGCCAGCAAGTCAAGACCGAGTATCAAAGGCCAGCAGGAGAATTACAGCATTTGCCCATTCCGTAATGGAAATGGGAGCATATCTCTATGGATTTTATTTTGGGTCTACCTAGGACAAGTCGAGGGTATGACTCTATTTGGGTGATCGAAGATCGATTGACGAAAGCAGCTCACTTTCTGTCAGTCAATACCACTTTTGGATTCGCTTAGTACGCTCAGATATATTTCGATGAGATTGTGCGACTACATGGCGTTCCGACTTGCATCGTGTCCGACAGAGGCACTCAGTTCACCAGTCGCTTTTGGCAGAGACTTCAGGAGGCTGTTGTAATACCCGGTTCTTTTATATACGCCTAAATCCGTATTTCTCTTTAAACTATGAATTTTTTTATTTTTAATTATTTAATTATTTTAAAGAAACTTCTTTAAACCCCAAACCCAAATCTTTACTTCTCTCTTATCACTATTTCCTCAGCCCGACCAATTAAAATAAAACCCATAGCAATTAGATCCCAAGCATCCACAGCCCACTTCTTGTATTTAAATTCGAACTTAAAATTTTTCCTCAGCCCATAATCTTTCCCGAGCTCTTGTACAATAAAATGGAAATTCATTTTTGTTTAAACCTCAGCCCAATCTCAGCCTGGCCTGTTTCCTTTACCTTTTAATTATTTTTATTCTTATTTGTTTAGCCCAGCCCATTCATTTTTAAACTTAACCCTTTCTTTTATAACCCCAGCCCGGCCTCTTCTTCTTCTTTATTCTTTAATCCTTTTCTAAATTTTGCCGAGCCCACAGAGCCAGCCCACCACGTTTAATTCTCCAATTAAAATTTTTTCCTTTATTCTTCCGGCCCGGCCCGCTCATCCCCTCACCCGCGCCCGCTTCAACCACGACCCGACCCGACTCTATTCATCTTCTCCCCAACGGCTATCTCCTTCATTCCCGCGCGCGAGATCCACTCCCTCCGCCGTCGCCCCCGCTCTCGCGACGTTACACCCACGACGCGCGCGTTTTCCCCACGACTCGCTCCCCAACGCTTCGCACTTCCAACCCCTCTCGACACCCTCGAGCCCGCCATCGCTCTCCTCTCGTTCTCCCATTCTCTCTCGAACTGAGCCCCCTCGCCTGCATACCCGCATCGCCTCCACCCTCGTCCCCAACCTCATCGCACCCTCAACTCGACAACTCCTCCCCTACCAACATGACTCCTACTACAACTCCGCTCGTCGCCCCTGCCGAGCACCCCTGCACACCAACCCTTTTCGCCCGAGCCGACCACCACCTTGCACCCCGACGACGGCGACCTCTCCACCCCTTGCCGACCACCCTACGACCTCCTCGTCGCCAGCAGCATCACCTTCACCACTTACACCTCTCTCCCTGCACTCTCCCCCTTCCTCTGTGCCCTCTCCCTCTGTCTCTCTCTCTCAGTTCTCTCATTCTCTCTCTCTCTCTCAGTTCTCTCACTCTCTGCACTCTCTCTCAGTTCTCTCACTCTCTCTCTCTCTCAGCTCTCTCCATCTCCCTCTGTTTCCTTTTCTCTCTCTAACTCTTTCTCTCTCGCGATATCTCTCCCCCTTTGAAACCCCTCCACCAGCCGACCCCTCACAACTCCATAGACAATCGCTACACCACCCCCTTCGCCACCCGCTGCCAAGCCGTCAAGACCGTGCCAGGTTGAGCCGAGACTCGAATTCGAGCCAAGTCAAGTTGCCGTGCCGCGCGTGTGTCGAGCGTTCGTGACGTTACAATCACCGTGCATACCCGAGACTGGTCCAGGCAAGTTCTCTACTTGCTTCATGCTATTCTATTTATGTTACAAATCCAAATTATTTAAATTGCTACGTTACTATTCCTGAAAACATACACTAGTTACCTGTTCGACGTGTGTTCCCAATGAAAATCTTTTCCTAATTTGGCGGAACTAAATGGTATTGTTTGGCCCGTATGGCTGAGAACCTAGTGCATGAATTTCGTTGGATAATTTGATCGTTAATGACCAAAACGACTACCCCAAGTTTAATCGTAAAACTGAAATTTTATTGTACCTGAAAATCGTTAAATTCACCATAAATCATATACATACTAGAATGGTGCGTTCGAGGGCTCAATTCGAAGCCGACTCGACAAACTTTAACCCTATACTAGTTTCCAGACTTTCCTGTACTTAAATTGTGATGATATTCGGATCGGAGTGCGACTCTGGACTGCAGTCCAGAGCGACTCCAGTTGTTGCTTGCTGTTCTGTAATGGGTACCACCAGATATCCTTAACTCGTAGATTGCGTAACTCCACTGCTTATTATAGGTAAATCTGTTAGCTAGACAACACAATTGGTTTCATTCTGTTTCGTTACCGTTTGATATTTAATCTGTAATTTAATAGATCGGGACGCATAACAGTCCCAGCAGAATCAGAACTGACATATTGGTATTGAATAGTGTATATCTCCTGACGTACAGATGCGATCAAAGATCCGTCTGTTAAGTTGAAAACCTTACTGAAAACCCTAGATTTCATCCAACTGTAGCATCGCTAAAATCTGATCCCAACTGGGATTAAAATGCGTTGCGAAACGGACTTCTGATTCTGAAACCGGATTTCCAGCCGCGAGCGCTTAAAATGAAATGGTTGTATCTATTAATCCTAGAACCTGATTGGCTTGAAACTAAATTCGATGGATGGACAACTGAACATACCAATTACTACCTGTTTATCGTTTCGCTAAATTATATAGTACGTTTCATGATAAATCATGCAGGTGATAGAATACTATTTTTTGACACCTTAATCGTGCTTATATACTGTTCACGCATCATATCATACCCATATCATTGTAGTGATAACCTAGTGATATCGTGCATTTACCCAGTGTTAGATTCTAGTGATGATTGTAGCAAGTACGTCAGTGTTCGTGTATCCGTGAATAAGTGAAAGTGATACGTACTTGTACACAATCAGTGACCCTATTATTCTATTGCATTGTCGACGTCTGTGGGATGCGTGTACGTGTGACTATAAGTGGTATGGGACACTTATGGAAGCGCTTGCACGGGTGTCACAGATAAGGCATCCGACACTGCCATTTATCTTAGATATTAGTCGGGACGTGCTTGATGGAGGTCCTGCCTCCAATTCTCGCGCAGACTTGTCACGGATCGATTAGTATTTAGGGTTATGGTTAGCGTTTGATGTAGACCACAGAGTGTGGGGTAGTTTAAGTATGAGTTCAACAGAATCTCGGGAGTCCCATGCCGGCTTATATATTTAGGGAGATATATGGAGATTTACAGGGTATGTGATACACATCGTGATATACATGTTACATGTTGGGCCCGTGGTCCCTTGCCCTTGGGTGGAGGACACTCGCGAGTGGTTGACTCTCATACTTGGACTGACGATAGGCTTAGTGACCTGTACAGTGAGACTTAGAGACTGATAGGGATACAGGCATTTATATACCTTATATACTGTGTTGACATACGTGACATATCATTCTACTGCTTTACTGCTCCGCTGCATTGATTACTGTACATTCATATTCATGCTGTCATTGATTTACTGTTATTCATATCTATTACCACTGTTAGAACTGTCACTTGATTTTATATATATTATATTGCTATTGTGTCGCTCTGACGACCTCGGTATACATGCTCAGTGTGAGGAGAAGATTTAGCCTGGACCAGAACTAGACGTGCATCACAGACTTCTTGACTTGCCATTCCGAGTTACATTCGTTTGTTCCGCTTCAGGTCAGTCTTTACATTGTTTCTTTCAGTTACTGCATTTCTCATTACCTGCGCATCATTTACTGTTTATCATGAAAAACTAGAAGCCGAAGTGTGACTACGGCAGGACGTTTTCTTGACCGTAGGAGCATAGCTGGCCTTGTCTACCCCTCGTATTCCGTATTTTGGGAAGCGGGGCGTGACATGGTTTAGTTGGTATCAGAGCCAGGTTTTGCGTCGATTGGGATTGCAGTTTTCCGTGTATAGCTTGACAATCTAAGACATCCATTGGTCTAGGTTGTAAACTTGTCATTCTTGATCCATATTCACATCGTGTGTTCAGCTATCCATTCGCTATGGTTTCGGGTGACTTGATAAGGTTACGTGGTTGCAATTGCACTACCGTACTCTATTCAAGTGACTTAAAGTCATACAGTTGATTCCCCACTTGTAATAAATTCATCACCTCTGATATTCTTTAATCTTTGTCCTATCCATATTATATTTTGATTCGTCTAGCTTGTGACTTATATCATTCTCAAAATTGTTGTCTCAGGATCATGTCTTTCAACGACTCTTCGTCTATATCCGCTCCCCCGAATCAGACCATTGAGATTCTGAGTGTACTACAAGGTCTAAAGGAAACCCAGGAGCGAACAAATGACTTGTTGGCTGAAGGACTGAGAAGACAGGTGAATCAGGCATCATCGGGAATCTCCAATCATAAAGGGATCCCCGTTAGACGAGGAAAAGAGAAGATGATGAAGCGCCAATTTGTTCCCCCGCGACAGAAGAAGCAGAAGACCCCATGTTGTGGGTACTGTAAGAGGTCAGGACATCTTCAGAGGGATTGTCGCCGCGCCCAGAGGAAATGTTTGATATGCGGGTCCAACAAACATCTCATCAACGGTTGCCCAGAAAGAAAGGAACTACAAGGAGGAGGCTCGTCCACTCTCCACACTTCTGACAAGTGATGATTACTGCGTAGTTTGAACTTTGAGAATAAAGCAGACCCAACACAGGATTCAACTCGCGTAACGATGATGCAGCGGTCTAGCGATCAAAGAAGAATTTTTATGTTTTCCAATTTCAGTATTATGCTGTCATCCTCTTATAAACATTTCTTTCCGTTTGAACCTTTGTATCCGTCGAACTTTTAGTTGAATGAAGTAAAATTTGAATCGTAAAATATGCATCATTCCTTTGTCATTTCCCTTGTTCATACTATTCATTAGCACAACATTTTAATCTTGATTCTTTTAAAATTCCTGCCACCGCATACCTTTCTATACTTCGTACACTTAACTACTTCCTTGATATGTCTCATTGCCTAATCATAACTCTTTCGTTTCAGGCCATGGCCCACCCCGGAGCAGCGCCGCATCTAGATGAGGATACACAGTCATGCGTTTCCTTAGATCGCACACAGATGAGTTCTGATGATGAGGTCAACGGTCCCTAGGTCAATTTCGGAAACGACGATTCAGAGGACGAAGGAGTAGCCGTCCCAGAATTTGACATGATAGCTGATTCCGACGAAGAAGAAGGAGATCCTGAAGAGAACCTTATAGAGGAAGACCCGATAGAGGAAGATCCCGATGAAGACCCGATAGAAGGAAATCCAGTTGAGGAAAATCCCGTGGAAGAAAATCCAGGAGAAGAGAATCACATGGAATCGGACCTCGATGAAGAAGCTCCGTCCGAGGGAGAAGGACCAGAAAATCAAGACCCTGCTGTGGAAGAACTTCCAATGGCGATGCCCACGAGGCGATATGGAAATGGACGCCCCTACCTGAGTGCGCGAGCCTACCGCAACCTACTGAATCTCCACAACCGCGACTGACGTGATTTCTTTTGATGTTGTCTTTCTGGCCAAATAAAACTGTGTATAGTTTAGGGCCACATTTCGTTTTTGATGATGCTTTGTTTAAAATCTTCTAAAGTGGAATAAATTGTTGAATTCGCTAATCCATCGATCTTCTTAGTTCCATTGATGTTTGATATTTCTTCTATACAATTATTCTTCCTACTGAGATCTATCTACACTTACTCCTTACCTTGCCCTAACCCTCACTGAGTTTAACTAGTACCACACCCGATCTCTCGAGGTCCACCCTCCATCCTTCGCCTGTGCCTCGTTTGTGATCCTTCTTGGAGGAGAAAATTTTGGAGAAACTTTCGAGTTCGCTAACCCTTCAAATCTTTGATTCATAGGCTGTACCGACCGTTGTCCTCCCCATACCTTCACCTTGAAGTCCCTTGTTGCTCACCCCTACTCCCTGTGCTGACCCGATCCCAATTTTCTTGATCTTCAGCCTAAAGCCGCCATACTCCAACCATTGAATGATCCACATTTTCTTGTAATCCTTACCCTAGCTAGACCTATACATTTTATGTGTTTTCCTATTACCCTATATATATATTTAAGGACTTTATTATTCGGAATTTGGTTTCATTATCTTGTATTTTTCGAAGAGTGCGTATTATTGACTAATTAGCTTTATGTATTTCAAAACACACTACTATTATCTTTATTTTCAGTAGCGCAATCTTACAACGCGCATATTTTGTTCCATACTTCTTATTTTCACTATGTGAGTTTCTAAGTTATTCGATCGATACAATATCCTAAAATGTTTTAAACTACCGACAAATCTTTCACTACGTTATTGTCGTTACCTTCTTTTCGAGTAGTGTGCCTATAATTACTATGGTAGATGGTTGAGCCTTATACTTATTTTACTGCTTGCTTTTGATAGACTTAGATGTGCACATATGTGGGATTCGACTTTTATCGAACACACTTTGATTATTATTGTTCGCTATTGATACCTATATTCTCGTATACTCGTAGTTGCTCTTATAGTTATTCTTGCTTTATACCTATTTAGACCTGCCTTTCGTTTGTTGTTCATACTTATATATAAATTTTCAAATTTCTTCGTCCCCGTACTGCTAATAAATCTTTGGTGTTAGTGTGCAATCTAATAGCTTTCGCTTATGGTTGTATAACTTATCGTTTATTTTAAATTTCGAGGACGAAATTTTTGTAAGGGTGGTATGATGTAATACCCGGTTCTTTTATATACGCCTAAATCGGTATTTCTCTTTAAACTATGAATTTTGTTATTTTTAATTATTTAATTATTTTAAAGAAACTTCTTTAAACCCCAAACCCAAATCTTTACTTCTCTCTTATCACTATTTCCTCAGCCCAACCAATTAAAATAAAACCCATAGCAATTAGATCCCAAGCATCCACAGCCCACTTCTTGTATTTAAATTCAAACCCAAAATTTTTCTTCAGCCCATAATCTTTCCCGAGCCCTTGTACAATAAAATGGAAATTCATTTTTGTTTAAACCTCAGCCCAATCTCAGCCTGGCCTGTTTCCTTTACCTTTTAATTATTTTTATTCTTATTTGTTTAGCCCAGCCCATTCATTTTTAAACTTAACCCTTTCTTTTATAACCCCAGCCCGGCCTCTTCTTCTTCTTTATTCTTTAATCCTTTTCTAAATTTTGCCGAGCCCATAGAGCCAGCCCACCACGTTTAATTCTCCAATTAAAATTTTTTTCCTTTATTCTTCCGGCCCGGCCCGCTCATCCCCTCACCCGCGCCCGCTTCAACCACGACCCGACCCGACTCTATTCATCTTCTCCCCAACGGCTATCTCCTTCATTCCCGCGCGTGAGATCCACTCCCTCCGCCGTCGCCCCCGCTCTCGCGACGTTACACCCACGACGCGCGCGTTTTCCCCACGACTCGCTCCCCAACGCTTCGCACTTCCAACTCCTCTCGACACCCTCGAGCCCGCCATCGCTCTCCTCTCGTTCTCCCATTCTCTCTCGAACTGAGCCCCCTCGCCTGCATACCCGCATCGCCTCCACCCTCGTCCCCAACCTCATCGCACCCTCAACTCGACAATTCCTCCCCTACCAACACGACTCCTACTACAACTCCGCTCGTCGCCCCTGCCGAGCACCCCTGCACACCAACCCTTTTCGCCCGAGCCGACCACCACCTTGCACCCCGACGACGGCGACCTCTCCACCCCTTTCCGACCACCATACGACCTCCTCGTCGCCAGCAGCATCACCTTCACCACTTACACCCCTCTCCCTGCACTCTCCCCCTTCCTCTGTGCCCTCTCCCTCTGTCTCTCTCTCTCAGTTCTCTCACTCTCTGCACTCTCTCTTAGTTCTTTCACTCTCTCTCTCTCTCTCAGCTCTCTCCATCTCCCTCTGTTTCCTTTTCTCTGTCTAACTCTTTCTCTCTCGCGATATCTCTCCCCCTCTGAAACCCCTCCACCAGCCGACCCCTCACAACTCCATAGACGATCGCTACATCACCCCCTTCGCCACCCGCTGCCAAGCCGTCAAGACCGTGCCAGGTTGAGCCGAGACTCGAATTCGAGCCAAGTCAAGTTGCCGTGCCGCGCGTGTGTCGCGCGTTCGTGATGTTACAATCACCGTGCATACCCGAGACTGGTCCAGGCAAGTTCTCTACTTGCTTCATACTATTCTATTTATGTTACAAATCCAAATTATTTAAATTGCTACGTTACTATTCCTGAAAACGTACACTAGTTACCTGTTCGGCGTGTGTTCCCAATGAAAATCTTTTCCTAATTTGGCGGAACTAAACGGTATTGTTTGGCCCGTATGGCTGAGAACCTAGTGCATGAATTTCGTTGGATAATTTGATCGTTAATGACCAAAACGACTACCCCAAGTTTAATCGTAAAACTGAAATTTTATTGTACCTGAAAATCGTTAAATTCACCATAAATCATATACATACTAGAATGGTGCGTTCGAGGGCTCAATTCAAAGCCGACTCGACAAACTTTAACCCTATACCAGTTTCCAGACTTTCCTGTACTTAAATTGTGATGATATTCGGATCGGAGTGCGACTCTGGACTGCAGTCCAGAGCGACTCCAGTTGTTGCTTGCTGTTCTGTAATGGGTACCACCAGATATCCTTAACTCGTAGATTGCGGAACTCTGCTGCTTATTATAGGTAAATATGTTAGCTAGACAACACAATTTGTTTCATTCTGTTTCGTTACCGTTTGATATTTAATTTGTAATTTAATAGATCGGGACGCATAACCGTCCCAGCAGAATCAGAACTGACATATTGGTATTGAATAGTGTATATCTCCTGACGTACAGACGCGATAGAAGATCCGTCTATTAAGTTGAAAACCTTACTGAAAACCCTAGATTTCATCCAACTGTAGCATCGCTAAAATCTGATCCCAACTAGGATTAAAATGCGTTGCGAAACGGACTTCTGATTCTGAAACCGGATTTCCAGCCGCGAGCGCTTAAAATGAAATGGTTATATCTATTAATCCTGGAACCCGATTGGCTTGAAACTAAATTCGATGGATGGACAACTGAACATACCAATTACTACCTGTTTATCGTTTCGCTAAATTATATACGTACGTTTCATGATAAATCATGCAAGTGATAGAATACTATTTTTTGACACCTTAATCGTGCTTATATACTGTTCACGCATCATATCATACCCATATCATTGTAGTGATAACCTAGTGATATCGTGCATTTACCCAGTGTTAGATTCTAGTGATGATTGTGGCAAGTACGTCAGTGTTCGTGTATCCGTGAATAAGTGAAAGTGATACGTACTTGTACACAATCAGTGACCCTATTATTCTATTGCATTGTCGACGTCTGTGGGATGCGTGTACGTGTGACTATAAGTGGTATGGAACACTTATGGAAGCGCTTGCACGGGTGTCACAGATAAGGCATCCGACACTGCCATTTATCTTAGATATTAGTCGGGACGTGCTTGATGGAGGTCCTGCCTCCAGTTCTCGCGCAGACTTGTCACGGATCGATTAGTATTTAGGGTTATGGTTAGCGTTTGATGTAGACCACGGGGTGTGGGGTAGTTTAAGTGTGAGTTCAACAGAATGTCGGGAGTCCCATGCCGGCTTATATATTTAGGGAGATATATGGAGATTTACAGGGTATGTGATATACATCGTGATATACATGTTACATGTTGGGCCCGTGGTCCCTTGCCCTTGGGTTCTACCCTTGGGTGGAGGACACTCGCGAGTGGTTGACTCTCACACTTGGACTGACGATAGGCTTAGTGACCTGTACAGTGAGACTTAGAGACTGATAGGGATACAGGTATTTATATACCTTATATACTGTGTTGACATACGTGTCATATCGTTCTACTGCTTTACTGCTCCGCTGCATTGATTACTGTACATTCATATTCATGCTGTCATTGATTTACTGTTATTCATATCTATTACCACTGTTAGAACTGTCACTTGATTTTATATATATTATATTGCTATTGTGTCGCTCTGACGACCTGAGTATGCATGCTCAGTGTGAGGAGAAGATTTAGCCTGGACCAGAACTAGACGTGCATCACAGACTTCTTGACTTGCCATTCCGAGTTACATTCGTTTGTTCCGCTTCAGGTCAGTCTTTACATTGTTTCTTTCAGTTACTGCATTTCTCATTACCTGCGCATTATTTACTGTTTACCATGAAAAACTAGAAGCCGAAGTGTGATTACGGCAGGACGTTTCCTTGACCGTAGGAGCATGGCTGGCCTTGTCTACCCCTCGTATTCCGTGTTTTGGGAAGCGGGGCGTGACAGCTGTTCCTAGCCGAAACGTGGAGACGCGACCACGCAGGTCCGTCTTGCCTAAATTTCGGGGTAGATTCTAATTGGTGATATTCGTCCACCTCTCCGAAGATGCCAAGTTGATTTATGACACCATGTATCGAAGGTTTAAACGGATGCGGCCGATATAGCAGACTTCGTCTGATTCCCCCTAATTTTAGGGGTTTTTGATTGTGGGGACGCTCTTTTCTGCATGCGCAAGCCTCTGCAGTTAATTACGCTACCGCATCGCGGTAACAATTTTCTTCTTCTCCATATAGTCACTTCGTGTCGTGTGTATTTGTTTTATTTTTTGGTTGCCCGTGGATTGTATATGGAGACTATTTTATGTTGTCGCTCGTAGGGCGTGGATTAGTCCAAATCCATATTTTCTTAGATTTGGGTTTGGAGTTGGGTTTAAGGATACGTTAGTCTCATTTGAGACTAAAATCAACTTAAACGTTTGTTAAGGATACGTTAGTCTAATTTTAGACTAAGATCAACTTAACAGGATCATTTAGATCCAACAAGAGAGTATTTAGACTCTATTGTTTAGTTTAGGGACATTGCGGTCGATTACCAGTTTAAGGACATGGTGGTCCAATGTTAGTTTAAGGACATCTCGGTCCATTCTTAGTTTAAGGACATCTCGGTCCAAGGGTTTTAAAGGACCCCACAGTCCGAGGTTAAGGACATCATAGTCCATGGGCTTAAGGGCCCCACAGTCCGTAGTTTAAAGACGTCATAGTCTATGAAATGTATGGTTGTCGGGATCCGTCACCTCTCTGAAGACGTTGAAGGATTACAACGACATATATCAGAGGGGTTCAGAGATGTACCCTTGAACCAAAGTTGATTGGGAAATCTGTAGTCCAATTTGGGACTAAGATCAATCGATTAGATTATGAGCACATGGGCTCAGTTGAATCTGAATTGAGGACTTATGGCCAATCTTGGGCTAAGTCCAATCAGGTTAAAATGTTTAACATTTTATTTTGGGCTGTTGAGCCTTTATTTGGGCTTGGCCCTGACAGTGTTTTTATCTTTACTGAATGCTGAGCATTACTCATAGCCTTGGGCTTATTAAAGAACAATTTATGTTCTATCAGCACGACACGTGGCGCGCTTGGCGCTTTGCGCCAGTCAAAGAGCGCAGTGCGCTTTTGCCGAATAGCGCACACGTGAGGGACACGTGTTGCGCTTGGCGCTGAGCGCCAGATGATTGGCGCATTGCGCCAGTTTATGAGCGCATTGCACTAGTAGTTTAGTGGCGCACACGTTATTGACATGTGGTGCGTCTGGCGCTGAGCGCCAGCCCATGAGCGCAGTGCGCTGGTTTAAGAGCGCAAAGCGCTAGCTGTTAAGAGCGCATACGTGAGGAACACGTGTCACGCTTGGCGCTGAGCGCCAGTTGATGGGCACAGAAGCGCAGTTCAAGAGCGCAAAGCTCAGTTCCAGAGCGCAAAGCGCATATGATCAATTTTGTGATCTAAAAAGAGACTTTGTCTCAAGATTCTAAGAACAAAAGTTCTTCAGTCTCTTATGTTGATGAAAGGCTTTGCCTTTATGGATCTATGATCTGTGAGGAAGAAGTAAATTCTTCTTTTATTTTATGATGAGATATTTTGATCTCTTTTTTAAAAGACTTTGGTCTTTTTAGATCTATGATCTTTTAAAGAATTGAATCCTTCTTTTTAAATTATGAGATGATTTCATCTCTATGTTCATCACCATTCTTTTTACCTTGAAGAAAAAATCTTCTTTCACTGAGAGCTTAGCTCTTCTTCTTTGAATTTCTCAATGTTTTTGAGGAGGTTTCTCTCTATGATTCTGTATATGAGACTTAAAGTCTAGGGGCCTTTATATAGGGCAAGCCGATCAGTTCAATCAGTTGAAGAGATCTTTTCTCTAATTGATTTGGGAATTTTCCTATCGTTGGATCTTTGATGCAAGGGCTTCTGATTTACAGAAGGTAATCTTCTTGTTTTTAACAAAGATTGGGAAATCTTCTAAATAGAATTTATTATGTATTTTTAGTGATTTTTTTAATCACCATTAGATCATTGATCCAACGGTGTTCTGATTTACAGAGCACAATTTTGTTGTTTGTAAAGATTTTGAGAAATCTTTCCTTAACAGAATTTAATTCTGGTTAATTAATGATTCATCATTATTATTAGATCTTTGATCTAACGGTGGGGAGCTTTTAGTTCCAGCGCTAACGCACCCATGCTTTGCACGTGGTGCGCTGCTCAGAGCGCATCGCACCTAGCGCTAGCGCATGCGTGCTTTGCACGTGGTGCGCTGCTTAGGGCGCAGCGCACTTAGTGCTGCATCTGAAGCGTTGCTTCATTTCGAAATTTAAATTTCAAACAAAACTTTGCTCTGATTGGGGAAAACAGAGGCTTTTGGCACCCGATTGAGTTTCAGTACAGCTTTCCATCCACAGACCGACGGTCACCTGGAAACCGAGGACGAGATGCCGAACAATTATCCCCACTCTTCGAAAGTACGCGTAGTTAGATTTTAAATTTGGGGATCGAATTTCTTTAAAGAGGAAGATTGTAACGTTTTAAAAATCGTTTAGGTTAATTGTTCGATAATTAGTAATACAACACGTGTTTTCCGTAATATTTAGGTTAATCGTTTAGGTTAATTGTTCAATATGATTCGTTAATATTTAATAGTCAACATATAAAGGTTTGGTATGATTGTTTTTAAGAAAAGGTTGAATTTTTTTAGAAAGAACCGAATCGGAAATCCGATTAACTCCGATTCCGTCGGGTTTTGGAATTTCGTATTTTTAGAAAAGAGAAGAGAAGAGGGAGGTGGGACATACGGGTTTCGAGCCTAGAAAAGAGAGAGAGGAAGAGGTAGGAGGCGCCGGTGCATCGTTTCATCGCCGGGAGCTCCTAGGGTTGTCGTCGAAAAATCGCCGAAGCTTTCGCCTTTTGCTAACTCCAAAAGTACACTAAAATTTCTAGAGATTTCTTGAGAGTTTTGATCAGAATTTTGGAGTGAGGGGTGCGTGTTTAGCGGTTGTATTTATAGGGTAAGGCTAGGGTTTAGGGTAGGTGAAAAGTTTAATTGAAAAAAATATAATAAAATTTATTAAAATAGAGTAATTAGGGTTTTAAAGGAGTTCTAGTACTGGTCTGCACATTTAAAGTGTACAGGGGTGCTGGGGAGTCCAAGAGGCCCAACTTTTATGTTGGTGACTCAGCGGTCCGACCGAATTCGGCCGGCGGCGGCGGCCCGAGTCGGTCGAGTCGCCAGCCAAGTCAGGTGGTCGGAGTGATCCTTGTCGCTTCAATAACCCCCCGGGACAGTTTGTTTATTTAGTGTAGTGGGGTTTTACGGGTTTAGCACGTGTAGACTCTTGAACTTCTAAAATTTTAAAAAGAAAATAATATTAAAAATAATGTTGAGTAGGGGATTTGAACTCTGGTGGCTTGGTTCAGCAGTGCAAGGTATTACCAATGAGCTACAAGCTCTTGCTTGCTATTAAAAGCAAATTAATTACTTATAGCAATCTCAGTAAATGCAAATACCCCAAGTATACATTAATTTTTAAACAAATTTTTGTACACCAAAATTGGAGTTGTTATACCTATAATATCATACATGGAAGATGAATGTAGTTCTCGATGCACTTAGTCGCCAGCCACTAACAATGAATCTCACCGCACAGTGGAAACTACGGCAGGAATTGCACGGGATGGATATAGAAGTGGTTATGCCGGGTAACGCTTCTTATTTGATGAACTTACATGTTCAGTCTACTATTGTCAATCAGATCAAAGCAGCTCAAGCAAGTGATGCCAAGTTGCAAAAGATCCGAGAACAAGTAGAAAGTGGACTTCGAACAGACTTCATCATCCATGAAAACGGATCTTTGAGATACGGAAGTAGATTATGTGTACCACAAGGTACTGTTCGAGAAGAGTTGATGAAAGAAGCCCACAGCTCTCCGTACTCAGTACACCCTGGTGGTACAAAGATCTACAACAACATTACTGGTGGTATGGAATGAAGCGTGAAGTGGCCAGAAGCGTAGCCAAATGCTTGGTGTATCAGCAAGTAAAGGCTGAACATCACAGAACTACTGGTTAACTTCAACCGTTACCTATCCCAAAATGGAAATGGCAACACATCATCATGGACTTCGTGACTACACTTCCTCGTAGCACGAAAGGTAACGATGTGGTATGGGTTATTGTGGATTGACTCCCCAAGTCGGCTCACTTCATCCCATTTCGAGTTGGCCAATCTACCGAGACACTAGCAAAAAATGGAGGTAAGCATGAATCTATTGTAAGATTTAACCTCAAGATGTACTATTTCTGATACCCATGAACTCATGCAGGAGATCATGAGATTACATGGAGTACCAGTTTGCATCGTCTCCGATCGTGACACCAGATTTCGATCGCAGTTTTGGCAGAGTCTGTAAGCTAGCCTGGGAACGAGTCTGAACTTCAGCACAGCTTACCATCCACAAACAGATGGACAGTCTGAGTGAACAATTCAGATTCTAGAAGATATGCTAAGAGCTTGTATGCTAGACTTCGAAGGATGGTGGGAAGATCACCTACATCTTTGTGGAGTTTTCATACAACAACAGCTACCAGGCGAGTATTAGAATGGCACCATTTGCAGTGCTTTATGGAAGGAAGTGTTGATCGCCACTAAGTTGGGACGACATCGGAGATCGGAAACTCCTTGGACCAGAAATGATCGTGGAAACTATGGACATAGTTCACACAATCAGGAAAAGAATGTGCATAGTCCAAGACAGACAGAAGCACTGGGCTGATGCAAAACGACGTCACCTGGAGTTCCAACCTGGAGATCATGTGTTCTTGAAGATCTCTCCAAACCGTGGAGTAATTCACTTTGGCAAGAGGGGTAAGCTCAGTCCGAGATATATTGGACCGTTCGGCATTCTCGAACGAGTCGGAGAAGTGACATATCGTTTGGCACTACCACCCTCATTGGAAGGAGTGCACAACGTGTTTCACATATCCCAACTTCGAAGATATATGAGCGACCCCAGCCACACCCTTGATCACTCCGATCTCACTGTACAGACAGATCTATCTTGTGAGCAACAACCCGTTGAAATCCTGGACCGAAAGGTAAAGTCACTGAGGAACAAGAAAGTAAACTTGGTCCGAGTGATGTGGAGAAAATTCACCAGGAGAATCAACTTGGGAGCGAGAAGACGACATGCGTGCAAGATACCATTTCTTATTTGTAAATTATTCCTTATGTAAATGTAAATTTCGAGAATGAAATTTTTGTAAGGAGGCTAGAATGTAACGACTCTGATTTTACTGTACGAAAATTTTTCAAGTTAATCTACAGAATGGTGTTTGCAAGCCTGAGCACAATTTAAAAGTTATTCTTGTTTAAGAACAGCAAGAAGCTACTTGTAGCTCATTGGTAAAGCCTTGCATTGCTGTGACATAGCCCCTGTGTTCGAATCCCATCTGCCACATATTATTTTTTTGAATTTTTCTTTTAAACATTTTGGAAGCTCAAAAAATTACACGTGCATTGCACATAAGAAATGAAAAGACAGAAAAACAAACATGTGGAAAATTATATTAACAGCAAGTAGGATACGTGGCAAGAATCCAACCCCCCAACACCCACACTTGGCCAGCGAGATCTTACTTTGGGCCGGCAACGCCGGGCCATCCGTAAGGGATGAGGCCCATGCTTTGCATACAACACCCTTTGGCCTATCCCACTACTCCTGGTTTTTTTGTTTTCTCTGCAATTTAACAGAGAATTAAAATCCATCTTTAATATCATTTTTAATGCTTTTAAATTCAATCTTTCAATTCCAAAACTCTAATTTCACCCTATGAATACAACCCCATATCCTAGCCCCTTCTCATTCTGAAATCTCTAGTCAAAATTATCAAAAATTCTCAAGTCCAAGAAGAGTATAAGTGGAGTTAGCCCAAGGTCAAATTCCGGCAAGGATTAGAGGCGATTCCGGCAATCCCACGATATCACGAAGAATACAACATTTTCCTCTATCTCTCCTCTCTCCTCCTAACTTGTAAGTTCCTTCTATTTTCTTCCTCTCTTCGCTAAATTCTCTTTTCAAAACAAAGTATCGGTAAGTGGAGTTATTACCGATGTAAATCTTCTAAACTGTATAATCTCACCTTTTATTTACATATTGTTCAATAAATTTTTACACAATATTTGTAACACTATTATAAAAGTTAGAAACAACTTTCACTCTAAAACTTCATGTTAATTAACTTTAATTAAGCTTTTATATTTAAATACCAAGACGTTTATATACGTTATCTTTTAAACATTTTGCTTAGCATACCTTTACAAAACTTCACGAGATAATGACCTACCTCTCACATGCACACATATTGACATAGCACGATTATCTTGAGACATAACTTTTGTGGCAAAATACGACTTTTCATCAAAATACCTTGAACTATAAAAACTCGTTTTCTTCGAATTGTATTATCAAACTCTTTGCAATTATACCTCTACAACCCATTTTGGGAAACCCGCTATTGGATGGTGTGGATTATCGCACATTCTCGGGCTAGTAGAGCGAGATGCAGACCTCCTCACGGAGCTTACGATCTCGAAAGAATTTTAATACGATTTTTAAGAAAAACGATATTTTCTACTTAATAGATAAAATTAATTTTTAATAATTATATAAATATTATCAAACCATATATTTTTAATATATAATAAAATTCTATGTTTTCTAGAAAATAAAAGAATGACAAGTTTCATTAAAATACCATCAGGTATCAATACAAGACAAGTTACAGTAAAATACAATGAACTATTCAAGCTAAATTACTATTCACTAATATACCTCACTCTTTAAAATTCACATCCATGGAAACCCTAAAGAACATAAATAATTACTCGAGGTTTATTTTGAAAGTATATAAAATATTTTTCATAAAACCCCTTCGAGATATATAAAATTACATTACGGGCCCTAGTAAATATAGATTTAAGCGGGACCAATTCTCTTGATCCTTAGGGAGCCGGAGAAAGTGGGTGCTTGCCTATTTAAGGTAGAAAACTAAAATGGAGTTATCAATGGTAATTGTCTTAGAAAAAACACAAATCCTGCCTTCCATATGCAGCCGTTACCGATAACTCCTAAACCTAATTCAGGATCCAAATTCTATTCTAAGTGTCTGACTCAAGTCTGAGTCCAAATCAATCTGAATCCAATTCAACATGAATTCAATATACCAAACATGAATACTTGAACATGAACCTGAATACCAGAACAAAATCAATATGACTTGACTTGACCGAACCATGGCTATGACTTGACTTGAATACATGACTACTTGATACATCCTGAAACTGTTTACATGAACAACTTATACCATGGTCTCGGCAAGTCTAATAATTACCAATCAATACAATATACATTACGGGGTTTAACGGGGTAGACTGGTACGGAATGTATTAGAAGTGGAATGAGATGGTCACTAAAAGACACCTACATGAACATCTATGTCGTTGTCCCGTGGGTTTTGACGTGGCCTTGTACTTCCGATTACCATAGTCCATGGAGCAAGTTGGACTACTCTCGTATACACTGATACATTTTGTACCAAGCTACAAACAACTATGTTAGCATAACAAACAGATAATTTACCAGTTCTATTCTCTTTACTTGTCTATTCCATTCTATATTTTGGGACTTACCGAGCGCTAGTTCGCTGACGACATTCATGTCTCTTCTTTCTTTGGAATGTTCGTCAGAAGGACCCGACTCTCAGAAGACCGAGCCCAGTTAGGACGATTTGGAGCAGTTCACAGAGGAGCCAGACTTCTAGGCTTTTACTTGTACTTATTTTCTTTTCAGTTCATATGCCACTATTTAGGCATCGCTTTCTATCATTGTACTTTCTTTTCAGTTGTATGTAAAGAAAGAATGTTAATAAAAGTTGTTGTTAGTATTACATCTCTGTTATTCTTGTGTATTTATTTATATTGCTTATTTACACTTAACGTGTTTACTTCTGAGTAAAGACGCCACGGCCCGTCATGTCTACTTCTCCGTACATTGGGAAGTGGGGCGTGACATAGGTAGCATGGTTAGCTTTGTCACATACCATATTTACGTATTTTGGGAAGTGGGGCGTGACAGAGAAACATCTTTATAAGACCATCATGGCTCATAAAGATGAAAAGCCTTAGGCGACGGGGATATTAACATGTTTCTGAAGCCACTGTTGCCCTACAAGAAGGTCAATACTGACTCTTGAAGTGAAGAAGCCACTTACGGGTCCTCTCGACTTGTAAGGAGAAAATACCCGCGTGAGATCCTTACAACTCATGAAGATGATGAATACTAAGGAATCCTTACGATTTCTAAGGAGAATATACACTAATGAGATCCTCTCGATTCATAGGGAGAAAAAACTTCTTGAGACCTTTATGGCTCATGAAAATGAAAAGTCTTAGGCAACAAGGATCCTAAACTTGTCTTCTAAGCCATCAATTCTATAGCGATGCATTACTTTGCAATACTTAACCCACGTACATATCTTACATGGGCAAATTAGTGAGGGGCATTCGTTCCCGCCAAAAAATTTGCCCAAAACGTGCATTTGTTCCCATATTCAAGTAGTACGCACCTATACACGCGCACTTGGTAAGATGGATAAGACAAATCACATGTACGTGACGTGCAACGCACGTGCACATGAGTCAAACGACTTAGCCTAAGTTGCGCGCACATATACATGTGCACTTGTTAAGATGGCCAAATTGAATCACATGTGTGACGCCCAAGTTGTGCGCACTTTTATATGCTCATTTAGCAAGATTGCCAAGTTGAATCATACTTGTGCACCTATACGTGCGATGCACGTGCACACATGTCAAAGATCACAAACGCGCATGTACATTCCTTAAAGAAGATGCTTATAACAAGAAATAAATCTTATTGATACGAAATCAAATCCTTAATTAGAAACAAAATCTTCTGTTAAGATCCATGATCTCCATCTAACGGTGATTAAAGATTTCCACTTGATCATAATATCAATCGAGATCTCTAAATAAGATTCTCTCAAACTGATTGATATTTCGCATGATCTATATAAAGGACCCATGAGATCAAAATCGAGGGGGAGGAAGAACCATCCATAAGTTTCTGAAAAAAGACAAAATCTCCTAATAAGCTTGAGAAATATCTCAAATTTTCCACATAGCATCTTCCCCTGTATTCAAGCTAGACGCGCTCTCCGAGTCTCAAATCCGTATACGGGGGTAAACACCTGTCTGTGATGATGTTTATCACTTACTTGTAATGTTGATTATCTGTCCGTGATGATATATATGTTGATATATATGATATATAAATAAATGTTGATATATGTTTTGCATCCACGCTAGCCATGTCTCCATCCTGCCGTAAGTTAAATAATCTTACAGTGAAGACCCGAGTCCCCGTGGCGAATGTGGATGGCATATATAGTATTCTATTTTTCTTTTCATATCATGCTTTTATGTTATGTTGTGAAAATATACTAGATAATGTGTGATTATTTAATTGATAGGATTGCATTAATTCAGATTAATGCAAAGAAAACAAAACCTAAAACACGTGGTTGGAACCAGAATTTTTTTCAAATGAAATTACAACCGTTTGCTTTTGCTTTGCATGGAGATATTCGGTTAGGAATATCCTGCACCTCATTCGATGAGGTAAGATCCCTGATCCCTTCACGGGAAATCCGTACTTAAGCAAAAATCTATGTAACTATAAATTTTCAAAACCACTCGGTTCCTTCAATGAAATCAAGTTCATTACGTTAAAGGTTTTCTTTAAAACCAGCCGTAGCCTTCTGTCATTTCAGGAAATAGAGTACTTAGTATTCGTGCTGCGTTTGTTGACCTTGTCAAGGCATAGTGTACGGTAGCTAAGTGATGTCTTCCTGCTAGTATGTGATGCGATTAGCTAGAACAGTCACATAGCCTAATTGACCTTGTCTAGGGCTCCTGTGGGTGGATCTAAATTAATCACGAAATGACGGGTTAAACTTAACTAGCGGCTTATGATTTGTTGATCTTGTCAAGGTCATAAGCTGTTAGGGGTAAAAACCTTATCGGGAGTTTCAAGTGTTGAAACTTACAATGTGATGGCATATCTTCTATGGAGTGGGGTGATTTGTTGACCTTGTTAAGGTTACAACGCCATGATAGTTTGGGTCCCGATTCCCACTGTGAGTAATGGTTACTCTCGGAAAACTTTCTATTATCCCGACTAGTTCTATTTTTAGGGTTTGAAGGAGAATTCGACAAAACAGTGGAAAACCTGATTAGATAAATTAATTAACCAATCTAATATATGATAGAGTGCATACTGAGTGTTTATTTTCTCTCTCTCTCTGGAAGCGACCTATGACTAACCTTAAACTAAAACACGTAAACCAAGTTAACCAAACCTTTTTACAATCATTGGCTTTGGAATGTCATGATTGCCTTATTTCACGATATAGTCGCATATGTCCTTACCTATCCTACTTCCTCTTTTCCTTGCTCCAGAACTCTCTGTATCCGGTACAGAGATCCATATTGCTTGGAAGGCCATCGTATGGTTAGATACAAAATTGAAGAAATTGTTTCAATTCGAGAATGGCCACTGGTTATGAAAAAAGTGAATTGTTCACTTGTCTCTCCTCTCCACCTTATCTCAAATTCGAGAGCTCCTTAAATAAGAAGACTATACCAGTTACGCTTGTTGGATAGTCTTCTTCCAATCTTGAGGTTGAAGCTGAAAGGAAGGGTAAGAAGAAAACCAACTAGTATAAGTTCAGTATACAAATGATAAGATGGAAAGACATTAAAAGGGGTTGAAGTGAGCGGAAAGGAAAATGCAACTACTGTTATGACTATGGGCAGTGAAAGAGACATTATTAGGAATACCCGGCCATCTCTTGAAACATTTTGATGTTTCGTGTTTCCTGTATGATTGTAATTGAAACTCTTTTCTCAATTAACTCTGACTCCTGGGAATATGGATACCGGATTGATATCCCACATCTTTAAGTTGTTATAGATGCTGAGAAAGAGTAGAGTATTGGGATAGGTGATTTGATCCTTAATGTCGAATATCAGAGAAATTGTTGCTATTGGAAAAATCACCTGGTTTTGCCTATCGGCAAACTTTTGGTTTTGAATAACTGTTATTATGCACCAATTTTTAAAAAAAACGATATATCTGCCACTCTATTAGATAAAGTGGTGTGTGTGTGTGTGTGTGTGTGTATTGAAAAGCATGTTCTAAACATTTACCTATATCAATATATTGATTGGATAAGGTGCATAAAGATAACGGTATATACATTCTTAACCAAAATACGGTTTTCAAATTACAACGCATGGAATATGAGGTAGTAAACTCATAGGACTTATACATAGTGATGTATGTTGTCCGATATCCACATGGACAAAGGGTTGGTACTCGTACTTCATTCTGATTATCTTTGAGTTCTCTAGTTTGTTCTCTAGTTTTAAACACGCATTCTTATTGAAATGTGAAGTTTAAAGATTTTGAGAAGTTCATACGATATAAGAATAAAGTAGAGAACCAAGCGTTGGAAGTTTCAAGAGTCTTCGAAGTGTTCGAAGATATGGATACTTATGCTAAGTATTCCGTATTAAGAATTTGATTCTCTCTCAGATCACTCATCCGTGGGTGCGCTCCTCAATGAGTAATGCTGAGTGACCTTTTTCATTAAGAGATATGCACCAGAAACAATTGCATACCAATTGACTGTGGCTCCATCTAAATTTGTGCCTGTGATTCTGTATATGATATAGAATGAGAACATATCTTAAGATTGTTAAGATATGGAGTTATCCTATTTATGCTTAAAAACACAATCCGGACAAACTCAAGGCACGTTTCGGTAATAGGAGTTTGTGGGTTATTCCAATGTTTAGCAAGGGTTTAACGTCTACCATTTTTGGGATCAAAAGTTGTTCTGTTCTTGGCACACCACCTTTTTAGAAAAAAAATTTCTTTCAAAAGAAATTAGTGGGAGTATAGTAAAATTGGAAGTGATTTAAGAACCACAAACGGTTACTGAAGATTTAGTAGAACCTAGAGATTCAATTAACCCTGACAAACCTTATCTACACCGCAGATTTAGTAGGTAACCTGAGCCGCCCGAGAGATACTTCGGTTTCCTCATAAACGGTGATAAGAAGGCTTGCATCATGTGATGATGACTCTACTAGTTATCAGCAAGTCATAGAAAGTGGTGACTTTCGACTGATGGCTGGATGCCAAGTTAATCAAGTTGGACTCCATGCACTACAACAAAGTATGGACTTTGTTACATACTCCTGAAAAGAGTCAAACCCATAAGTTTGCTCTCTTTAGTGAGAGCGGTATATTGGAAAGAGTTTCAAGCGGGATACTTGGGTAGTCATAGCGCTACGTGTTGATTATGAATCAGCAAAGGATAAAGCCCAAGAAGTTGTTGGATAAAATTGTTCATTTATAAACGTGATCTCATCGTCTATCTAGGCAAATTCTAAGGCAAGTATCGCTCAGTTCAGGAGATAGTATATCTCCGCGAAGTTGAGATGCATAGAGATAAAGAAAGAATCGTTGTAGCAGATCCAATCACTGAGGCTTGTTGGGGTCAAAATTTGCACCCTGGTTGACCGAGTCAAAGTCAAGGTCAACCCCAAGCCAGGTGGGCCCAAGCCTAGGTCAAGCGGGCCCATGCCCAAGTTGAGCTCGCGGCCAGCCTCTGTTGGATATAGTGCCCTCTAAGTCAATTATTGGATCGCAGGTACGTGATTGCAATGATTGAGGGAGGACCTATACCGATAAAACAGTCTTACTCGAGATGATAGTATGCTATCTGGTTTGTCTTTATCACTGTTATACTTTGATAGAGCCCTTAGGATCCTGCTTAACTACCAGCAGTGTGATGGCGATCATATATGTGGGAGCTGAGGTCTATAAGCACATCCTTAAAGTGTCCCTAGTCGTGGGAGTTTCGAGACAGGGCATCGATACTCCAGAGTAGACTAGTGTATACAGTCGAGACCCCGACGAGGGGCGGTGGCCGGTCTCACAAGCCACTGGTGTCAGTTGGATCACCTAAGATGTATACAGGTGCTCATTGGGTTATGAGTACACCGGACAGGACTCGCCGGGAACATGCTAGTTGGTATTATACATATCGTCAGATAGCAGTTCCCTGGTGACATGTGTACAGGTTAGTTCATTGACCTGAGGTCGTCATTTGTCTCGTGTGAGTTCCCACTGTGCTTTGATTTATACCCTACCACGGGTCAAAGGAGTCGTGCAAACAGGTATATTTTAGGTACAATCCCGAGCCACATTGGAGGCAAGTGAGCGGATCTTCGGGGATTCGTCTTTCCCGGTATTGGGGGTGAGATCGTGCTGTGTTTAGGAGAGCCATTACACGAAATCCCTGGCCAGGGTAATCGAGATATACTGGTAGGTATACCAGCAGAATCTCAGGGTGTTCTGGGCTGCTCTCTGACACGACTTATACAGCTGTTGGGGGTCTGACGTTTACCGGCCCCCTAGGCCGTATATGCGATACTCATAGACGAATGTTCCAGACTGTACGGTTATTGTCGTTGTCAGGCTCAGTAGGGTTTATAGATGAGTTCGCTCGTCAGCTTCCCTTCCAATCAATACATAGGCAAAACGTTACGGACAGCTTGTACCTCTGACGTGCTAGGGGTTATACCCAGTGCCAGTGTGTTGATGAGTCATTAGAGTTCCCTACCGACACTTTCCCAAGTTCGGGCAAAACGTTGTAGATGCCGTATGGTATTATGGCAAGGTTCAGAAAAAGCACGTGCGTTTTCGCACGTGTTATTTTTCGAACAGATAATACTGGTAGGTTTTGGTTTAAGCCGGATCCCAGTATTATACAGTGTAGATATAATATCTTTGTCTCAGTTGCATTTGTATTCGGTCGTAATATAAATGCGGGTATGTTTATACCGATACGGGGTTATCCTGAAATTCGTTTCGGGATGATTTTTGGAAGTTGCCAGTTTCCAGTTTTCTATCAGCCGTATTTTGACATTCGGTTAAATACGGATTTGTCTTTTCGTCTTCAGGGTGAGTCATGCTTCTAGAAGGTTCTAGAAGTGGTGACAAGGCTTGTGACTCATTTGTGTCATTAATGGTTCATTAATGATGGAAGATGACTAGGTTTAATGTGATTGGTTTGCTTTTAATGATATCTAGTGATTCATGCTTTGTTGTTAGGTTGTGATAAGTATGAAGGGATATGGTCACCACTTGCTACTCCTACACTCACCTCCCTCTTCTATTAATAGTGGCCAGCCCCTCTTTGTGAGGAGAGATGATTTTTTTTTAATTCATTTTAGGCAAAAGATTATGATAGTTTGGATTCATGGAAATTAGCATACTCCATTTCTCATTTCATATCAATCCAAAAGGCAACTTCTATAACCGTTCGTCCGTGACCTTGGACGTAACGAGACAAAGTGTTCTACTCATTCTCTATTTCATCTTGGTCGTCTCTTTTAGCAAACTTAACGACCGAGTTGCCTCGGTTCAGAGGCGGGAGCCCGTTTAAAAATCCGTCGACGTGGTGCCACCTGGACGACGAGACCGGAGATCGAGCGAGTTCGGATCAGTTGCAACATAGCGTGGGATGATGGTTGAAGACCGAAGGACTCGAATCATTCGGTATAACAATTCTACCCTCTTTACAATTTATTAGTTTAGCTTTAATGGACGATCCGGGATAAAGTACGCGATAGCGCCAGTCGTAAAAGTTTTGTTCCGCATATCGGCGTCTGTTAGACGGCCGGGGCGCCGCCGCGTACTTACAGTGGTATCAGAGCCTCACCATTAAGCTATACTAACTTGTGCTAACGCGTTTAAAAGATCGATCGAACGGAATTTCCGAAATCACAATTTTCTGTACTTGATGTTTCTGTCGATTTTTAAACTGTTCTAAAATTCATTTTGAGCATTTCAGAAAATCATGCAAGGTTTTTGAAGAATACTGGTGAAATTTGGGCACGTGATCCCACAAAACGACCGCGGATCCGCGTCCCAAACCATGGTTTGGCCGCTGATCCGCCGCGCTTTTGTGGAAACAGTGCGCCAAATTTTTCCAGTGGGTTTTTCATGGGAAATGGTAGTTTTTGGTATATGTCTTTTGGGCCAAAATTTTGTTACTGTACACCAGATGTACGTGGGGCCCACTTCGGGAAATTTTTTGTCGATCGAAATTTTAAACGTGTTAGTTTACAGTACTTTCATTATATCTCCGATCGGGAATGTCATTTGATCGGTAAACCGCGTCTGATTGCTATAGTTCTTTTGGACGGGTTTGCGAACGTGACATTCGCGTTGATGTTCTGTGTTGTGCTGTAATGTTGCGGATTTGTCGTGGTGGATAGCAGGGCGCAATGATAGTGTTGTTCAAATTTATTTGTACATTTGATATTGCGGGAAGAGCGTCCGACTTGTGGACTGCCGTCACTGTCTGTTTGTATAATATTCTTTTGGGGCACGACCAGGTTGCGGTCGATGTACCTGTTGTACTATTTTTATTTTTGTACTAGGTTTACCCCGCGGTGGGGTGCACGAATAGCCGGGTTCTGGAAGGCAACGGGTCCGTATCTCATGGCATTGAGAGGCAAAGGGACCTCACTCTAGAATTGGCAGACTATTTGCCGCACTCGTAGGGGGTACAGGTTGACCCAAGGAGGGGTGCTCAATTTACCGGATTCCGTGAAGTGCCGGGTATTCCATTCACTATGTTGTGGGGACTACCTCGCTTCAGGTTTTGGCGGGTAACTTTCCGCACCCGTAGGGGTCTAGGTTTCATTGCACAGGCTATTCACACGACCAGGGGAACGTCGGGTTTCAGTAGCGGCTCTGTGAAACCCGGGGATCCCAGATTATCTGTATTGTTCTGAGATGCTTATTACTTTTCTGTAATGTTGCATATTATCACGCCTGGAGCGATTATTGTATATTAGTATATATACTATTAGATATTGTATATGTTTTACACCCGCGCTAGTCCAGTCCCCGCTCTGTCATTAGTTAAGTAACCTAACGGGTGATGACGGGACCCAGTGACAAATGCGGATGGCATATACGTACATTTTATTTTCGTTCTTTTCTGGTGTGATTGATTGATGGGACTGCGTTGATTCTTATCAATGCGAGATAAAACAAACCTATATTTGATGTTGTTGGAACAAATTTTAAAATTATTACAAAGACGTTTCCTTTTGTTTTGCATAGCGGTATTCAGTTGGAATATCCTGCACCTCATTCCACGAGGAAAGAGCCGAGATCCCTTCACCGGGAGTGACCTCTTTAACAGAAGGTTTTCGCTACTATATATTTTTATAAAGCTATCAGGTTCCTTCAACGAGATCAAGTTCATTACGTTAAAGGTTTTTCGCCAAAAACCAGCCGTAATCCTCCGTCGTTTCTTATGGTCAGTAGTATTCAAGTTATGTTTGTTGGCCTACGTCAAGACATAGTGTTTGGTAGCTGCTGGGTATTCATTTGTTGTATAGATAGATGCATTAGTTTAAGTCAGACGTACACCTTGTTGGCCTACGTCAAGGGCTTGTACGATGACTTAAGTTGATCAGGACAACGACGGGTAGAACTTGACATGTTGCTTATGATTTGTTGGCCTACGTCAAGGTCATAAGAGCATGGGATAAAAAATTACATCGGGAGTTTCAAACATACAAGAAACTTGCCAGACTTGCGCATACCTTCTGGAGTGTGTTAACTTGAGTGGCTTCCATCAAGTTATCATACGATGATAGTTGGATCCCGATTCTCACTGATGAGTTGGTTTACTCTTCGGGTGACCCCGACTAATTCTTCTTTCAGGTTTGGAGGAGAATTTGAGATTACAGTGGGAGGTTTCCTAATTAGATAAAGTGATAACCATTCTGTTTTAGGCTAGAGTGCACGCAGAGTATTTCTTTTCTCTCTCTCTCTTATGGCAGCGACTTTTGACCAACCCTAGACTATAACTCAGTGGCCAAAGTTGACCGAACCTTATTAAAATACTGGCTTTTGGATTGTCTATAGTTGCATAAGTCATTGCAGCTCCTTCTTTTACCCTTTGTATTTCTCAGAACACCCCGTATCACTACGGACATCCACTTCCATTGGATAGATCCATCGTATGGTTATATACGAACTCGAAGGGATTTCTTCGAGGATGGATCCAGGTTCAGGAGAAATAGAATTGGTTTATTCAATTATCTTTTATTATCACCTTCTCTCAGGTTGCGAGGGCTCCTTGGTTTAGGAGAATACACCTATTACGCTTATTGGATAGTCTTATTCCAAACCATAGGCAGGTGCCGAAAGGTAGGGAATGAAGAAAACCAATTAGCCTAAGTAGGGTGTGCAGAAAGGTAATATGTAAAGACAAATAAAGGAATTAGAAAGAGGGTAAAGTAAATTGCGACTACTAACATTCACGACCAAAAACACGTATTTCATCGCCACTCCTACTTCACCTTTAATTTCTCCAGAACAACCCGTATCACTACGAACATCCAATTCCATTGGATAAATCCATCGTATGGTTATATACGAACTCGAAGGATAATTTTTCGAGGATGGATTCCGGTTCAGGAGAAATAGGAATAAGGTTTATTCAGTTGTCTTTTATCATCACCTTCTCTCAAGTTGCGAGTACTCCTAGGATTAGAAGGGTACACCTATTATGCTTACTGGATATTCTTCTTCCAAACCATAGGCTGGTGCCGAACGGTAGGGAAGGAAGAAAACCATTTAGCCTAATGATGGTGTACAGAAGGTAACGACTAAAGACAAATAAAGGAAATTGGAAAGATGGCAGGGAAATATACGGTTAAAGTCATGAATTGGATAATGGAAGAGGAATTACTAAGAATACCATAACACCCATTTCGAAACATTTTCATGTTTCAGTTACACTGTGCATTGTTAATTGAAAACTGATTTCCCAATTAGATACTTACTCCAGGGTATGTATTTACCAGGTATGATTCTCACATCTGTATGGTTTTATAGATGTTGAGTGGGAGCAAGTTATTGGGAATTGGGTGATCATCCTCAGGTGATCATCCTCATTATATCAGAATTCGTTGTAATTGGTGATATTTGAGGAAATCGCCTGGGGACAGTTTTCAACCTACGACGCACAGATTTTGAGTTATTCAACTCAGCGGACTTATACAGAGTATTGTATATTGTCCAGTGTCCATCAGGACAAAGGGGTTAGTCCTCGTACTATATTCTATTTACTTAAGACTTCTCTATTTTTTAGACAAGTGTTTCGTAGAAATATAATGTCTAAGTTTTGAGAAGTTGTGGGTATAAGAATAAAGTAGAGAACCATGTATCGCAAGTATCGGGACTCTTCAAAGAAATCGAAGATGTAGATACTTGTGATAGGTATTCAGTTGATAGTAATGGTTTTTGAGAAACTTGTTTCTCTTTCAGGTTACTCATAATAGGATGGATTCCTAAGTTGAGTAATACTGATCAGCCTCTCTCTATTAAGTTATTATGCACTGGAGACAGCTGCATAATCTGAATCCGGTTCCAATTAAATAAGTGCCAAAGTTTCTATATTGGATATAGAACGATTCATATCTTAACGATGTTAAGGTAAGGGGAGTTGTCCAGCTTATGCTTAAAACCAGACACTGGATAACTCAAGACACGTTTCTGTAATGGCAGTTTGCGGGTTGACCCTAGCTTCGACGAGGGTTGATTTTCTACCATCTGGAAGATCAATAGTGATATTGTTCTAGACTCGCCACAGTTTTATTAAAATGGATTTTTTCAGAAAACAGAAGTGGGAGTATGGTAGAACTGGAAGTGATTCCAGAACCGCAAACGATTACGGAAAGTTTAATAGGACCTATATATTCAATCAGGTTTGACATTCCAATAACCACTCCGCAGATATGGTGGGTAACCTCAGACACCCGAGAGGTACTTCGGTAGCCTCAAGGACGGTGACAGGGAGGTTCTTGTTTACCCAGACTTGACACTACTGTTGTTCCAGACTGTGAGACCCGGCAGGAGGATATGTATAGCGTCATTCTAAACTAGTTTTAGAAATGTACGTATATATTATTCTGCCAGAGGATTGTCGTAGTCAGTGGGAGCAGCGGAAGCATAGTGGGCAAGAAGCTAGTGTCTATTTATAGACTTGAGCAGAAATAGCGGAGAAAGATCATCTGATTTTTGATATGACAGTCATGGGTTTGACTTCATCAGAATAGGGGATGGATCTGTTAAGAAGGTAGTAGGGTGTGATGTCCTGGTATTTGGATGACATACACAGAGTAGGAAGTAAAATTCCTATACTACGATCGGTTGTACCGTGGTCGTCACACAGTTATTTCTCCACAAAGGATATGGATATAATATCTGACATTCTGGTTACTAGATCTATAGTTTTAGATCTAGATTTGGGTCGTTTCCCTATATGGGTACTTTAACAGTATTCTAATAGTATTTTAGAATAAATGACTCCTGGCATGGTGGTGAACCTGCAGGTGATGGAGTCACCCTCTCTAAAGGTGTCTTACAGACTAAAGGGGAGAGGGATCTGCATGATTGGCAGATAACTTGCTTAGGCAATTAAGTCAATCGTGAGATGTCAAGTACCACACCAGATGTTGTTATTGCACTAGATGCAATAAGTTTATATTAATCCAATCCTAGAGAAATATTAGGAAGCAGTTTTAGAACATAAGTGAATGTTCTACGGATTAGATGACGGCAGCCTCCTTCGGGAGACGGTTATCATTCCAGGCTTCAAAGGTAACATGAATTGTCAGAGTTATAGTTTTTCCTCAGACGAGGGACAGTATTATGGACAGGCGGTCCAAAAGGATACTGTGGGAGGCATGGTGCGCAACACTGATTAGTTTCAATGATCGATACAGTCTAAGAAGTTTGGATTGGGAGTTCATTTATGAACTAGGTCCCATCAGGTATCCAGACATATTCTAAGACAGGTATTACTCGATTCGGGAGATGGTTTTCTCCGCGAACTTGAGATTAAGAGAGACATAGAAAGAAACATCAGGGCGGATCCACTCACTTAGGCTATTTCTCGAACACATTAGTTTCGCAAACAGGCTTTGTGAAACTGATTAGTAGAGGAGTTGGATGCTCGGTATCACACGAGCTGTGAGTACGCGACATCGCAATAATTAGCCTTAAGTGCAAGTGGGAGATAGTTGGATATAGTGCCCTCTAAGTCAATTATTGGATCGCAGGTACGTGATTGCAATGATTGAGGGAGGATCTATACCGATAAAACAGTCTTACTCGAGATGATAGTATGCTATCTGGTTTGTCTTTATCACTGTTATACTTTGATAGAGCCCTTAGGATCTTGCTTAACTACCAGCAGTGTGATGGCGATCATATATGTGGGAGCTGGGGTCTATAAACACATCCTTAAAGTGTCCCTAATCGTGGGAGTTTCGAGACAGGGCATCGATACTCCAGAGTAGACTAGTGTATACAGTCGAGACCCCGACGAGGGGCGGTGGCCGGTCTCACAAGCCACTGGTGTCAGTTGGATCACCTAAGATGTATACAGGTGCTCATTGGGTTATGAGTATACCGGACAGGACTCGCCGGGAACATGCTAGTTGGTATTATACATATCGTCAGATAGCAGTTCCCTGGTGACATGTGTACAGGTTAGTTCATTGACCTGATGTCGTCATTTGTCTCGTGTGAGTTCCCACTGTGCTTTGATTTATACCCTACCACGGGTCAAAGGAGTCGTGCAAACAGGTATATTTTGGGTACAGTCCCGAGCCACATTGGAGGCAAGTGAGCGGATCTTCGGGGATTCGTCTTTCCCGGTATTGGGGGTGAGATCGTGCTGTGTTTAGGAGAGCCATTACACGAAATCCCTGGCCAGGGTAATCGAGATATACTGGTAGGTATACCAGCAGAATCTCAGGGTGTTCTGGGCTGCTCTCTGACACGACTTATACAGCTGTTGGGGGTCTGACGTTTACCGGCCCCCTAGGCCGTATATGCGATACTCATAGACGAATGTTCCGGACTGTATGGTTATTGTCGCTGTCAGGCTCAGTAGGGTTTATAGATGAGTTCGCTCGTCAGCTTCCCTTCCAATCAATATATAGGCAAAACGTTACGTACAGCTTGTACTTCTGACGTGCTAGGGGTTATACCCAGTGCCAGTGTGTTGATGAGTCATTAGAGTCCCCCACCGACACTTTCCCAAGTTCGGGCGAAACGTTGTAGATGCCGTATGGTATTATGGCAAGGTTCGGAAAAAGCACGTGCGTTTTCGCACGTGTTATTTTTCGGACAGATAATACTGGTAGGCTTTGGTTTAAGCCGGATCCCAGTATTATACAGTGTAGATATAATATCTTTGTCTCAGTTGCATTTGTATTCGGTCGTAATACAAATGCGGGTATGTTTATACCGATACGGGGTTATCCTGAAATTCGTTTCGGGATGATTTTTGGAAGTTGCCAGTTTCCAGTTTTCTATCAGCCGTATTTTGACATTCGGTTAAATACGGATTTGTCTTTTCGTCTTCAGGGTGAGTCATGCTTCTAGAAGGTTCTAGTAGTGGTGACAAGGCTTGTGACTCATTTGTGTCATTAATGGTTCATTAATGATGGAAGATGACTAGGTTTAATGTGATTGGTTTGCTTTTAATGATATCTAGTGATTCATGCTTTGTTGTTAGGTTGTGATAAGTATGAAGGGATATGGTCACCACTTGCTACTCCTACACTCACCTCCCTCTTCTATTAATAGTGGCCGGCCCCTCTTTGTGAGGAGAGATGATTTTTTTTTAATTCATTTTAGGCAAAAGATTATGATAGTTTGGATTCATGGAAATTAGCATACTCCATTTCTCATTTCATATCAATCCAAAAGGCAACTTCTATAACCGTTCGTCCGTGACCTTGGACGTAACGAGACAAAGTGTTCTACTCATTCTCTACTTCATCTTGGTCGTCTCTTTTAGCAAACTTAACGACCGAGTTGCCTTGGTTCAGAGGCGGGAGCCCGTTTAAAGATCCGTCGACGTGGTGCCACCTGGAAGACGAGACCGGAGATCGAGCGAGTTCGGATCAGTTGCAATATAGCGTGGGATGATGGTTGAAGACCGAAGGACTCGGATCATTCAGTATAACAATTCTATCCTCTTACAATTTGTTAGTTTAGCTTTAATGGACGATCCGGGATAAAGTACGCGATAGCGCCAGTCGTAAAAGTTTTGTTCCGCATATCGGCGTCTGTTAGACGGCCGGGGCGCCGCCGCGTACTTACAGCCTCCTCCATGCCAAAATATAGATCATGTAATAAATAATTTTTATGTAATTTTTTATGTATAAATGTATGCAAAATGGGCATAAAGCCAAATTTTTGTAAAGCCCATGGCTTATGTGTAAAAAGAAATGGCACATGAGCCATGGGATGAGCAAAATGCTATTTTTGTAAAGCCCAAGGGGCTATATGTAAAGTGTATAGCCTATAAAGGCAAAGATAATGAAAATATCTCAACAACTTTTTCATTCCCCAAAAAAACTAGGGTTCTTTGTGCCTCCTTCTTCTTTTCCAAGGTTCTAAACCTTCTCATTTCTTTTGAATTAAATCAAGAGTTTTACTCTTTCTTTTCCAAAACTAAGTAGTTTTCCACCACAAAACCCACAAAGGGGAACTCAGATCTTCTATCAGATCTCAAAAAGAAGAGATTTTTAAAATCTCTTACATCTTGATCTTTAAGATCCGGCCAACAAAGGAAGAAGAAGGAGACCCATCTCCAGAAACCCCAATTTGGGGAAGAACTAGGGCTCAAGGGGAGAAGCCCTTCATCAGCTTCAAAACATCCTAGGAGTTTAACTCCTCATATATATATATATATATACAGAGAATAATAAGTGCTCCTTTCTGGGAATACAACTCCCATCGCAGGGACCAAGTCCCCCGCTCGAGCGTCCACGTGCTGACACGTGGGGCGCTAGCGCTTTGAGCGCTAGCGCCCGAGCGCCCACGTGCTGACACGTGGCGCGCTAGCGCTCTCACGCTCAGAGAGCTAGCGTCCAAAGCGCTAGTGCCCGAGGGCCCACGTGCTGACACGTGGCGCGCTAGCGCTCTTGCGCTCAGAGCGCTACCGCCCGAGTGCCCACGTGCTGACACGTGGGGCGCTAGCGCCCAAAAACGCTAGCGCTCGAGCGCCCATGTGCTGACACGTGGTGCGCTAGCGCTCAAAGCGCTAGCGCTCTTGCGCTCAAAGAACTAACACCCAAAGCGTTGGCGCTTTTCCCACGCATCGTTTGGATGCCCTTTTCTTTTTTTATTTTTGTATATGTATATGTATACACACACACACACACATACTCTACAACACTTTCCCTCTCAAAAAAAATTTGGGTCGGGGCGCTGCCCGCTATCCGGGTAGCACCCTTGACCCCCAGCCTGCTATCCAGGTAGCGAGACCCCCGTAAAAACTCTGCGTGGCTCCCGATATATCCAAGCCCCCTCCAAAACAAAACACACGTACACTGCACATTGAGTTCGCATGACCAGTTTAAACCGTCAATCGGAGGTGTTTCCTGATTTAAAATCAGGAAAGCTTATGGAAAAAGCTTCAGAAGAGGGTCACGTGCTTACACGTGACCAGCAGTCACGTGTTGGCACGTGACACCCAAAAGTACCGGCAAAGCAAGTTCAGTTTCCCAACTACATCAAAGAAAGGGGCTTCAGTAAGGGTCACGTGCTCCCACGTGACCTGGGTCACGTGTCGGCACGTGACATTTAAAAGCAGCAGCAAAGACCCAACGCTTCCTGATCAAATCAAGGAAAAAGCTTCAAAAGAGGTCACGTGCTCCCACGTGACCAGGGTCACGTGTTGGCACGTGACGATCAAAACATCAGACTCATTCTCCG
This sequence comes from Agapanthus africanus, assembly GCA_030015575.1. Taxonomy (NCBI): domain Eukaryota; kingdom Viridiplantae; phylum Streptophyta; class Magnoliopsida; order Asparagales; family Amaryllidaceae; genus Agapanthus; species Agapanthus africanus. The sequence continues at coordinate 107,083,949 of CM057341.1, forward strand.
GTTAAAGCAAGAAAAAGACTCCAGACGAGGGTCACGTGCTTACACGTGACCAGGGGTCACGTGGTGGCACGTGACAGCTAAACAGCAACCAGAAGGCAGAGCGCAGAAAGAAAGAAGAAAGCTCGTTCCAAGGGGGTCACGTGCCCACACGTGACCATGGGTCACGTGGTCACACGACCGGCTTTCAAAGCCCATTTCGTTGACAGAATTAAATTCTGAAAGAGATTCGAATCTTTCCAAAGGAAAGCGATTATCTGGAACCAATCAAATTAAAGATTTAAAGCTGATTGAATATCATCTATCTATAGGAAAATCCCGAACTTGGAAAGATTTCCCCTTTAAATCTAACAGAAATAACAAAGGAGAATCCCGGGACTTGAAATCCAATGGTGAATAAAATTCACCTAATAATCCAAAGGTCCAGAACGAATGATGGATGCAAATCAAATCTCTCAATGAAGATTCGTAAAAAACTAATTGACTCGGCTGCTTCTCCTATAAATAGGAGCCAAGAGACACAAAAAAAAGATATATACGCAGAGAGAAGAAAGGGAGAGAGAGCCTTGATACTTCGAGGAACTTGGATCTTCTGCAAAAGAAAACCCTAGGTAAGAAAGGGAAGGCTCCTTGAAAGAAAGGAGAATTTAATTCTCAACAGAGTTTAACTCTGATATATAAAACGGAAGAATATATTTCTTCTCTCTTTGATAGAGGATCTGCAAAGTGCACATCTCCCCTTGAATCTGAGAATTTAATTCTCAATGGGTTGAGATCCTGCCATGCAGATCCAAAACATAGAGAGGGAATGGAAGCACGAGAATTTAATTCTCACAGAACTACAGGAATTTAATTCCTTTAAAATAAAATTAGGGTTTGACCCTGTGTCATGGGAATTTAATTCCTTCAGAACAAAAAGAAACAGGGTTTAACCCTAATTAAGAACCTAGTTCTGTTGGAACAGCGGGGATTTAATTCCCTTGATCATAATTTAACAGAGAGTGTGAATTTAATTCCTTAAAAGCTTTTATTAGGGTTTAACCCTATTTAGTTCTTCACATGTATGAGGAATTTAATTCCTACAGAAAATTCAGAGTCCAACTCTATTCAGAATATAAATCTTCAAAAGGAAGTAGGAATTTAATTCCTCTGAAATTACTGTCAGGGTTTAACCCTACGAGGAATTTAATTCCTGGAAAAGATTAACAGATATTCTAAACAACATACATAGAGGCAGGGTCACGTGTCACCACGTGACCCCCCCAAAAAGACCTACAGAAAGCCCCTTTGAGGCAGCACCCCACGTGACCCACGTGACCCTTGACAGAAGCTTTAACACACAAGCATTTGAATGCCCGTCACGTGATGGCACGTGATGCTCTGAAAGATGCGATAATCTCAGCAGAATAAATGAAGGGAGGGCGCTCTCACGTGTTGCCACGTGACCCCTCTTGCCTTAGTGTTCAACACTAAATTGGAACTCTCGAATCCAGTATTGAAACACTGTTGGGCCCTAGTGTTCAACACTAATCAAAGAACTTTATTCGCAGTGTTCAACACTGATTACCTTAGTATTTAACACTAATCTGAGATCTCCATTGCCAGTGTTCAACACTGATCTGTTTTAGTGTTTATGATAATTTGAAAGCCTTGTTCCTGGTGTTTAACACCAATTATCTTTTAGTGTTAAACACTAACTTGTCAACCTCATTCCCAGTGTTCAACACTGATTGCTCTGTAGTGTTTAACACTAGGCTTTGGCCCAATTGGCTAAATGGATAGAGGCAAAGCCTCTCCTTCAATGAACCAACAAGAAGCCAATATTCCAGACATGATCGGACTTAGCCCAAGCTGGGCCATGAGTCTTCAATTCGTAATTAACTGGGCTAATGGGCTCATAACATAATTAATCGGTCTTGATCCCAAATTGGGTCAAGGACTATTTAAGCCATTCCGGTTCTAGGGTACATCTCTTCACTCCTTTGATACTTGGCATTGTAATCCCTCAATGTCTTCAAAGAGGTGACGGGTCCCGACAACCACACATTGATATGGACTGTGGGGTCCTTAAACCCGTGTCTAATGCAAAATTCCTGGTTACGTGGAACGCGGATAACGTCACTCTTTGACCCCGCGGAAAACGCCCAGAGCGGAGCCTAGTCCTCGCCGAGCACGGCAGTGAACCCGTATGAAGCATCTAGTGCAAAATTCCTGGTTACGTGGAACGCGGATAACGTCACTCTTTGACCCCGCGGAAAACGCCCAGAGCGGAGCCTGGTCCTCGCCAAGCACGGCAGTGAACCCGTGTGAAGCATCCAGAGCACATACCGGACTATGGAGTCCTTAAACCCATGGACTACGACGTCCTTAACCTCGACCGAGATGTCTTAAAACTAACAATGGACCGCAATGTCCTTAAACTACCTATGGACCGCAATGTCCTTAAACTACCCATGGACCGCAACGTCCTTAAACTAGAACAATAGAGCCCCGCATGCTCTTTTGTCGGATCTAAACGATCCCGTTAAGTCGATCTTAGTCCCAAACTGGACTAACGTATCCTTAACAACCGTTTAAGTTGATCTTAGCCTTAAAGATGGCTAACGTATCCTTAAACCTTCAAACAGACTGGACTATGAATCCCCCCAATTAACTCTGGCTCGAGGGTACATCTCTGAACTCCTCTGACATCCGTCGTTGTAATTCTTCAACGTCGTCAGAGAGGTGACGGGTCCCGACAGCCATACATACGATGGACCACTATGTCCCTAAACTGGAACAATGGAGCCTAAAACGCTCCTTTGTCGGATCTAAACGATCCCGTTAAGTTGATCTTAGTCTCAAAGTTAGACTAACGTATCCTTAACAAACGTTTGAGTTGATCTTAGCCTCAAGTATGGCTGACGTATCCTCAAACCAAACCCCCAAACCCAAATCTAAGATAATACGGATTTGGACTAGTCCACGTCCTACGGGCGACGACATAACTCAGTCTCCGTAAACAATCCACGGGCAACAAAACACAAAACAAACACCCACGACACGAAGTGACCATCTGGAGAAGGAGAAAGTTGTTACCGCAATGCGGTAGCGTAATTAACTGCAGGGGCTTGCGCCTGCAGGGAAGAGCGTCCCCACAATCAAAAACCCCTCAAACGAGGGGGAATCTGACGAAGTCTGCTACATCGGACGCATCCGTCTAAACCTTCGATACATGGTGCCATAAATCAACTTGGCATCTTCGGAGAGGTGGACGGATAGCACCAATTAGCATCTGCCCCGAGTCTCAGTGCCAAGACATCGCAGTCTTGTGCGCCGCCGTTCGGAGGGGAACAGATTCTGGCACGCCCGGTGGGACATTTTCCTCTTTCCACTCCACACTTCGTGTGTTGTGACTCGCGAACCAATCGCGGTTCGCTAATGGTTGCCCTTGGGTTTCAAGATACTAAGAATTGGCGTCTCGCTTATTGCAGAAAGCAAAGGATCGATGGCTTCTACTTCTGCGAAATTCTCCAACTGCTTGGACTGCAATTACAACCAACGCTCTGCCTCGCCAGGAGGTATAGCCTACGGACCCCAAGCTGCTTCGCTATTCACAATGCCCGTGGAACAGGTCACTCGCGCCACCACAGGATTGTTCTTTGGGACCATGCTCCCGCCGACAAGCTTCACCGCTCCAGTGATGACAACGGAAGCTCTCAAGAAGTCGGTCTTTGATCGTCTTACCCCTGCCGCGGCTCCTCTCAACGAGTCGCCCGACGTCAACGCCTCGGTCTTCTCTAGATTGGGCCAGAAATCCTGCGAACTCATCATGGGGCCTACAATCTCAGAGAAGGCTGCTTCTAAGAAAGTGGCCGCTCCTGCCCCCGAAATCGTCAAGGCGGCTTCTCCGGCCAAAAGGTCGGTCTTTACAAGATTGACGGCTTCAGCTCCCGCTCCTGCTGCCCAAAGAACATCGGTCTTTGACAGGCTAATACCAATGACGACCCCCCACCCAGACAGGGGGCAAGACGAAACCATTCTTACCGCTGACCCTACGCCGTCCGCTCGACACGCTCGACGTCGCCATTGGCGCCGAGTAAGGAAGGCTGGGGGCAACTCCCCCTCCAGGTTGACTCCATCAGCCCCGGTGGCAGAAGTTAATGCTGCTGTTCCAACTGGAAACAGCTTCGAAATGCTAAATAAGGTGCGAAGGAATTCTCCTACTGCAGTGCTGAAGAGGTCTCCTCCCCCATTAAAAAAGGTTGTGGAAATAAAACCAGAACAGCCCCGATCTCCTCAACGGCTGTCTTCCAAAATCTATAAGGTTTGGCGGCAGGCCCGAGACTCGATCATCGATCCAAACTTCTCCCGCCAGCACAAGAAGCTGAAAATCCAACCGGAAGCTGGTCACCAGGCTAAACCCCAAAAGGCTGTCTGGACGCCCACCTCAACGGCCCCCTCAACCTCCATGGCTCATAAAAGGAGGAGGCCAGAGAAGACCCCCCAGCATGCAACGACGACTAAAAGCACTGAGCCCAGACGTCCTAAGTCTGGGGGCATGGTGGTGCACACTGTTTACATGGCCTCTGGAAAGGAGGAAAGCCGCACTTCTACGGGCCACCGACCGCTAACCCGATCCGTGACGAAAGCCCAGGAGCAGCAACAAAAGCTTCAGGAAATGATGAATGCTATGGCCGCACTTACCGGGCCAAAAGAAAACCCAGAAACGTCCTCAGACGCACGCCAGGAGGAAGAAACCGACGCTGAATTCCTTCGCCGGATACTGGAGAAAAAGGACAAAGAGGCTGCTGAACAAGCGGCCAACATACAACGTATGGGCCTTCTCTTCCAAGATATGATAGGAATGATGATCCAGCAGGACTTACCCGCCGAGGATCCCCCAATCGTTCTTGAAGACGACCGAGGAGAAACGTCAAATCCACCACCAGCCCTCTCAACGGCCAAGGAGGAGGCAATCTCTAAGGCTGACTTGGTTGACTACATAGCCCAGCAAATCCGGGTTCATCATGCGACTGAGGCAGCTGGTCAAGTCGTAAAAACGGGACGGCCGTATCCAAGCTGGTACGACCAAATCAAATACCCGCAAGGCTATACGATACCAAAATTCCACGTATACAAGGGGACTGGCAACCCCCATCAACATGTCGCCCAGTTCCGGGCCCTCTGCGGTAACACCGGCGGTGATGATAAACTGTTGCTCCGCCAGTTCGTGGGCAGCTTATCAAAAACTGCGTTCGAATGGTATTCGGAACTCCCGAACGATTCTATCAAAACGTTCGCTGAAATGGAGTTGTTATTCACTCAGCGATTCGCAAGTGCCAGCGAACGCACTCCAATAACTGCACTGATTAACGCCAGGGTAAAACCAGGCGAAACCTGGGTCCAGTATGCTATACGCTGGCGGAACTTGTGGTCGAGATGTGAACAACGCATTGAGGAGGCACCCGCAGTGGGCATGTTCGTGGGAACCCTAGACCCCCACGCAACTATCTCCCAGTTTATGATGTTCTTTAAGCCAACCACATTCCAGGCTTTAATCGACAAGTTGGCTCAGATGGACCAGATGGGTCATAGACCACCTCCCCCGAAGTCGGAACCTCGGAATGACAAGGGTAAAGGAAGGGCAACCTTTGTTGCGAATGCCCAACAGCAACCTAACGCCCCGAACCCGGCAGATCAACTGGAGGAAAGACGCCGGTATTATAATGAGAAGATGAAGCGTCCCTACTCGTTCCCACGAGACAAGACGAAACGGTTATTCGAGATGGCAGTACGCAACAGACTTATAAGCCTACCAAATCCAAGGCGACCGCCGCAACCCACCGAGGTGAATAACCCTAACTATTGCCCTTACCATCAAACGGTAAGCCATCCGATTGAAGATTGCTTCGTCTTCAAAGGATGGATTGAAGATCAATACCTCCAGGGAAAGTTTGTACTGTCCGAAAAGTGGAAGGTGAACCCACCACAACCGCATACTCCTAAGAAAGCAGATACACCGAGGGCAACCTGCTCCTTTATTGAAGAAGCTCCATGGGAGGTCGTGCTATCAACTAAAACCAAAAGAATGCTGAGAGACCTTCATGCGTGCCCTGCGATCGAATGGAAGGACCCTCTTGAACCTCAAATTATCGAAGGGATGCTAAGACGCCGCCCAACTACGAAGACTCGCGATGAGGACCCAAATACTCACGCCCAACCGTCAAAATCTTCGAAGAAGAAGAAGAAGAAATCCAAGAAGACCGTGAAGCTTGGAGACGAGCACACGAACTTGCAGAAGCAAATCGACGCACTGGAAGAGTACAATCAAAAGGCGCGAACTCCTGTCACACTGCAAGAGTTCCCCAACCACATCTTTCAAGAGGAAGATGATGGAGAGAGCTCGTCGGATGAATCCGAAGGATATGTGGCGAGTTGTAACGTAATCTCCCACTCGTTTACCGATGATGGGAAAACTCCTGGCACTAAGAAGCTGGAGGCAGAGCCTGAACCAGAGCGTGCATGGCCAACAGACGAAATGATCGACGCTTTTCTAGACGAGATTCGCCTAAAAAGTAAAGCGGATCAGGAGCGTGAGATGGCCGCTTCAGAAGGAGCCAAACGCAGGCGACTGAACGAAAGAGTTGAACTACCCCTGCCAGAGCGAAAGGCATCCGAAGTAGACAAGAAGATATTCAAGACGAGGAAAAGGTTTGCCAAAGCCATGTCAAGGGGGATGAAGCTACCACCCTCGGAAGGAAACACATATGATGGGGTGGAGAGGCACCCTGATTATTACGCATATCATCGGAAAATCTCACACCCCACGGAGGAGTGCGACGCCTTTAAGATATGGTGGCAAGGATATGTTGCTCATCGGCAACATTTTAAGCGCATGAAATGCAAGATCCGTCGGGAGCGAAGAAGTACTATCGATGGGCACAACAGAACTACTGGCAACTGTTGTATGGCTCACGCCGGGGGGTCACAAGTTCTCACCTTCGGGAGCGACTCTGATGAAGAAATGGCTATGGGCCCTCTCTTTAAAGAATCTGTTTTAGGGAAAGAGGAGAAATCGGAGATCTGCGAGAACATTCAGCTGCGCAATCGCACACTCTCAGAAAAGAATCTCGGGCCCGTAAGTAGAAAGGATAAGGGAAAGGAAAGGGTCACTGAAGATATCACTTTAGATGACCAAGTCTTGAGAGAGCTGGCTGCCAAAGACCCTCCTAGGAAGGGTAAGGTGGACTATAACATCCTCGCGCACCTAAGGAAGCTACCTTCTCAGCTTAGCATTCTCGATGCCCTCCTATTATCAAAAGAAGCGCGAGACTCACTAATTAAGGCGTTACAAGAACCTGAGCAATTCCAAGCCTTCCTCGCCACTGAAAAGATGAAGGATGAACTGGAGGAAGTGCATACGGCCGACATCACTTTCGGTGATGAAGACCTCCTTCTCGGGACGTGCGACCACAACCGTCCCCTATATGTCTCCGGATACTGCCATGATATCAAGATAGGCAAGATTCTGGTAGATAATGGATCCTCCGTCAATCTCCTTAATGTTCGGGTGTTGAAGGAAATCTGCATGAGTGTGCAACACCTCGCTCGTGACAAAATTACTATCTCCGGTTTCGACTCACAATCGTCACGGACTCTCGGATCTGTGATACTAACATTACGCTTTGGACTTCTCGTCACAGACATCAAATTCCATGTCATTGACGCCAAGACCTGCTATAACGCCCTGCTCGGTCGTCCTTGGCTACACGAGTACAACATCATCCCTTCTACACAACATCAGTGTATGAAATACTTTAAGGATGGTTTCGAGTATACTGTAACAGGAGAGCTAAACCCATTTTCCGTGAACGAAGTCCGCAAATACGAAGATGCGAAGTACTTTTTGCCAGATTTCGAGGATACAGAAAGGTGTCGCAACCTGGAAAACAAAACCGCCGCCACCATCCCTGTTTTCGGGAGCGATACCGAAGAAGAGGAAGAGATAGTTTATGCAGGGCCATCTCAACGCAACAACCTGGGGACGCCCGCCCCCATGCTAGGCTTCGGAAGTGATTCAGAAGATGAAGTTAATGCTGTGTTCTCCAATCGGCTGTCAATACAAGCACCCCTTGGCGATGACCATAGTTTGCAAATCACCATGGTACCGCGAGAACACTACAAGGATCTCGACACGCTTCAGGCTCACAATGTGCAGGACCTGCAAACATTTTACGTCCCTCCCAGGCAAAGGGGTGAGAAGGTGATCCTATTCTACCGATCCTCAGAGTCGAAAATAGAGAAAGAGATCTGGCATGGCGCGGATGCTACACTTGACAGGCTCCAACCCATCCGTCTGCCCAGATACTATACAAATGAATTAAAGAAGCTATTGAAGCGCCAAGGAGTACCCTTAAGACAGACTGATCGGCAGGCTCGGTTCTACAACAGGATTTGGGATGTCCCCGGGACTCAACGCAAATTGCCCAACGGGAAAATAGAAACACTCGGGCTTGGATACGCAAGAGCCGGAAAACGGGAACGGGCCCACAGTAGCTACGCCATATATACCTTTGATGAAGAAGAGGACGCCTCGTCGGGAGATGCCAACCCCTCATCAACACTAGACCCCGCGATTGAAGCGCCGAGTCCGTAGTTTGAAGAACGAATGGGCAAGCCTATCAGGAAAGTGGGTCAGAAAGCTCGGGAAGACGACAACCGCGAAATGGCCATCTATGAGAAGGCCAGGACGCAACGTCTATTTCAACAGGCTGCAAAAGACAAAGACGCTCATCCTCGTCAATCCGTTGTACGAAAGGCCCGACGCAGAGACGGAAATAAATCAAGAAGCGGAAAGAGGAGCCGACAACAACGACGCAGGATTAGAGGGTTACGTGGTCGGGTGTTGCACGGCTCGAATTTGTCCCTCACGAAGAAGATGAGTCGAGCGTACTCCTTCCCCCGAGACAAGACGGAGAAGTTACTCAAGCTCGCTATAAAACATCAAATGATCGCGCTTCCAGAGTCTAGACATCCTGAGCAAGCTAACAAGGCTTCTCATCTGAGCTATTGCTCTTATCACCGAGCCATAGGACATCCTACCGAAGACTGCTTCACCTTCAAGAACTGGGTCGAGGACCAGTACCAACAGGGCAGATTCGCTTTATCCGACGGCTGGAGGGTAACGCCGCCACAAAAGCATGAACCCAAGGTCGCAAGAGCAGAACCGGGTCCACCTCAGTCCGGGGAGCGGGTTTGCACCTGTTATACGATTACGATATTAAGAGAAGAGCCCGAGAACGTAGATGACCTTCCCCGGTGCTTTGAGAACAGCGATGATGAGGTGATCTCAGAATTTCCGCCCGCTCCGAAAGAACTGGAAGATGGTATACATACTACTGCGGATAACCTCAAGAAGATTGAGTTGGGATCGGTAGACGACCCGTGACCGACATTTGTCAGCGAGCTGCTATCCGAAGAAAGGGTGGCCGCGTTAAAGAACGTGCTTCTACGGCATAAAGACTGCTTCGCGTGGAACTACTCCGAGATGCCAGGATTAGATCCGGAGATTGCTGTGCATAAATTAGCAATATCCCCAGATATCAAGCCAGTCAAGCAGGCGCCAAGGAGGATGCGACTCGAGCTTAAGATGAGCATCAACGCCGAAGTCAAGAAGCTGATCGATTCCGGATTTATCCAAGAAGTCCAATATCCCGACTGGATCGCCAATATCGTCCCGGTAATGAAGAAGAATGGGACGGTACGCATATGCGTGGATTTCAGGGATCTCAATAAAGCCTGTCCAAAGGACGATTTCCCGGTGCCGGTAACCGAGCTAATGATAGATAACACGTCCACTCACGAGGTTTTCTCCTTTATGGACGGTTAGTCAGGATACAATCAGATAAAGATGCATCCCGAAGACCAGAAGCATACCGCTTTCCGGACCCCTTTGGGTATATTCTGCTGCAGGGTTATGCCCTTTGGTCTAAAGAACGCTGGCGCTACCTATCAAAGGGCCATGACAAAGATCTTTGATGACCTCATACATGACATCGTCGAGTGCTATATCGATGACCTTGTAGTAAAGAGCATGTCATACGATGATCATTTAAAGCATCTGGAGACTGTATTTCGACGCCTTCGGCAATATAATTTGAAAATGAATCCCCTCAAATGCGCATTTGGATTCTCCTCGGGTAAATTCCTGGGATTCATCGTTCGACACCGAGGTATTGAAATAGATCCGTCAAAGATTAAAGCGATCATGGAAATGCCTCCGCCAAGAACCCTCAAGCAGTTGCGGTCTCTCCAAGGGAAGCTCGCATACATCCGGCGATTTATCGCCAATCTTTCAGGCAAATGCCGTCCTCACAGTCACCTGATGAAGAAGGGAACCCCGTTCGTCTGGAACCAAAAGTGCCAGAGCGCGCTAGATGAAATCAAGCAGTGCCTGCAGAACCCGCCGGTGTTAGCTGCGCCGGTCAAGGGAAAACCCCTCATTCTTTATACAACCGCCCTCGAAGGTTCCTTGGGCGTATTATGGGCACAAGAAAACGATCAGGGGAAAGAGAGAGCACTCTACTACTTAAGTCGAGTTCTACTGGGGGCAGAAAGCAACTACTCTTCCATTGAAAAACATTGCTTGGCGTTAATCTTCGCGATAACAAAGCTCAGGCACTATGCGTTGGCACATAAAGTCCGTCTCATTTCAAAAGTGGATCCCCTTAAGTACTTGATGTCAAAAGCCATATTGACAGGACGACTCGCTAAATGGGCCCTGCTCTTGATGGAGTTCTCGATAACATATCAACCTCTTAAGGCAGTGAAAGGCCAGGCCATTGCCGACTTCCTCGCTGAGCACCCGATACCGGCCGATTCTCCTCTGAACTGTGATTTGCCGGACGAGCATGCATTTGATGCGATTAGCGGCGGAAGCACCCGATGGGAACTCTATTTCGATGGAGCGTCCTCCGTAAAGAAACAGAAACAAGGTATCCCAATGATCAAATCGGGGATAGGCCTCATCTTTGCAACCCCACAAGGAGGGATAATGCGCTTCGCCTTCTCTTTAACAGAGCCGAGGACAAACAATGAAGCTGAATACGAAGCTCTGATAGCAGGCCTCGAAATCGCCATCGACATGGGAATTGAAGACCTCCTTATATACGAGGATTCTCAGCTGGTCGTTAGTCAAGTAAATGGTGACTACCAAACGTGCAAGCCGGAGTTGGTGAAGTACGGCGAAAAGGTGCAACAACTATTGACCCAAATTCCCTCCTATACTTTGGAGAACATACCGCGCGCGGAAAACAGCAAAGCAGACGCGTTGGCTAAACTTGCTAAAGAACTGGCTGACAAGAACCTCGATGACGTCAGAATCGTGGTACAAAGCCGTCGAGTGCTCGCCCCGGCGAAAATACCTCCGGAATTATATAAGGAGAAGGGAGCGACTGAGCAGACGACCCTACAAATAAAAGACCATGAGAAGGCCGAAGACTGGAGGGAAGTCTTCATAGACTACTTTAAGTCCCACCGAATGCCCAAAGAAGCGTCCTCAAGACATCAGCTCATGAAACGAGCTCTATCTTTCGCTTTCGTCAACGATATTCTATACAAGAGATCGTTTGATTCTCTATGGCTGAGCTGCTTAGGACCTGACGAAGCAGAAAGAGTCATTCAGGAAGTTCATGACGGACTTTGCGGTTCTCACCAAGCAGGCCCAAAGATGAAGTTAAAAATTAAACGGATGGGTTACTACTGGCCCACGATGATCCAGGACTGCCTCGAGTATGCGAAGCAATGCCACCCATGCCAGATTCATGGAGACTTCATCCACCAACATCCGAATCCACTGCACCCAACGGTGGCTAGCTGGCCATTCGAAATGTGGGGGACTGACATAGTCGGCCCCATTGAGCCAGCATCATCCCGGGGACACCGTTTTATCCTGGCGACAACTGATTACTTCTCCAAATGGGCAGAAGCAGTACCACTGAGGGAAGTGAAGACGGAGAATATCCTCCATTTCTTCAAGACGCACGTCATCTATCGGTTCGGAACTCCACGGCGGATTATCTCCGATAATGGGCCGGCCTACCGAAGCCATAAGATTAGCCGCTTCGCACAGCAGCACAATATAGACTGGAGATATTCTTCGGTTTACAATCCACGAGCTAACGGTCTGGCCGAGGCCGGCCGAGGCCTTCAATAAGACCTTGACGAAGATCATAAAAAAGACCGTTTCCAGGAATAAGAGAGACTGGCACGAAAGGCTGCAAGAAGCCCTTTGGGCTTATCGAACTACATTCAAGACGGCCACGAACACAACGCCGTACGCGTTGGTATTTGGGACGGAAGCAGTGCTCCCCCTCGAGATAGAATTACCCTCTCTACGAGTAGCAGTCCACCACGAGCTGACGAACGAAGAAAATGCTCACCTTCGGCTTGAGGAGCTTGATGCCCTCGACGAAACCCGGCTCATAGCGCAACAACATCTAAAGGCCTACAAAGCAAAGATGACGCGCTCGTACGAAAGATTGACCAGGCCGAGGATATTCCGCCAAGGCGAACTCGTACTAGTGGTCAAAAGACCCATGATCCCCAATCGTGCCAAGCGAGGAAAATTTGAGCCAAACTATGAAGGCCCGTACATCATAGACAAGGTCTACCAGGGTGGAGCCTACCTACTCACGGACATGCACGGTGAAAGGCCTTTCAGGCCAATAAACGGCCGCTTCTTAAAGAAATACTACGCTTAATAAGCCACAGCCTGGGTCAATGATGGATGACGACGACTATGTCCGCTCACTATCTTCCTAGGCTCAGACTTTACAAGCAGCAGCCGGCCTTCCCATAGCGACGGACCGAAACGTCCTTAAACTAACGATGGACCGAAACGTCCTTAAACTAACGACGGACCGAAACGGCCTTAAACTATCGACAGACCGAAACGTCCTTAAACTAACGACGGACCGAAACGTCCCTAAAACTACTACCGCAGTATCTTTAGGCTGACGAGATAAAAAAAGGAGAGAGAAAGAAAAAAATATAAAAAAAAATATAAAAAAAAACGGTATGTCCATAAGCAAAATGGGCACGGATGAAAACCCGAAAGGGCTCCGTGAGTAAAAACAGCAGGACTACCGGCGAGTGTTTGTGAAAACCCGAAAGGGCGCAACCTCGTTAAAAGACACTTGTAGGGTCCTCTCGACCTTGTAAGGAGAAACCACCTGCGTGAGATCCTTACGACTCACAAAGGAGCAACACACTTAGGGATCCTCACGATTCCTAAGGAGAAAATACACTTACGAGATCCTCACGACTCGTAAGGAGAATTCTCTTATGGGACCCTCACGGCTCATGAGATTTGAAAGTCTTAAGTTACAGAAACCTAAACCTGTTCTTAAGCAAATCCTCCATAACCTTCGATATTGCCCTACAAGAGGCTCAATACTGACCCTTGTATACAATCCACGGGCGCGAAAAAACATTTCCCCAGCAAAGTCCCACCCGTGACTAGGGATATGCCCATATGATGAGCAACCCTTGTAGGTCCTCTCGACCCATAAGGAGAAAGCCCTCTTGTAGGATCCTTACGACTTGCAGACGAACATACACTTAGGAATCCTCACGATCCCTAAGGAGAAAATACACCTGCAAGATCCTCACGACTTGTAGGGAGAAATACCTTTGTGAGACCCTTACGGCTCATGAAGTCAAAAGCCTTGGTTGACAGGACCCTTAACCCTGTTTACTAAGCCACCTTTGTTCAATATCGACAGAGGCAAATGATGATTCGCTCCTGGCAACATCCCAGTTGCAGCGGTGCTGATGCCGAAATCGGTGTCTAAAATCCAAGCTTGCGGCGAAAAAGCTAGCAAGCCACACATGCCTACGAAATAGCCGAAATGATGGGGCAACTTGCAATAAAAAGCAGCAAGTAAAAATGTATGCATGAAAAATAGCCGAAACGATGGGGCAACTCGCAATAAAAAGCAGCGAGTAGAAAATAAATAAATAGCCGAAATGATTGGGCACCGCGAAAAATAGCCGAAATGATGGGGCAATCGCGACCTTCGCGATATAAAAGCTGAAACGATAGAGCATCGCGGAAAAAGAAATAAAATAAAAATAAAATGTATGCCTTACAGGTGATGTTCCATCACACCCTGTATACAATCCAATGGCATAAACAAAAAGGGAACATACCTCCCTCCCCCAGGTTTCACCAAGGAAAGAAGCTAAATCTCGACGGGCCACAAGCGACCTAGAGATCATCCCAACACTCGTCTCGTAACAACGGACACAACTTCAAGCTAAGCGGAACAGCGGCAACTCCCAGTTCCATGGCTCGGTGGTATACATATCGCCAACAGTCAAACCTCCATCCCGTGAAATGCGGATACAATCAGCAAAATTCCTGGTTACGTGGAACGCGGATAATGTCACTCTTTGACCCCGTGGAAAACGTCCAGAGCGGAGCCTAGTCCTCGCCGAGCACGGCAGTGAACCCGTGTGAAGCATCTAGTGCAAAATTCCTGGTCACGTGGAACGCGGATAATGTCACTCTTTGACCCCGTGGAAAACGTCCAGAGCGGATCCTGGTCCTCACAGAGCACGGCAGTGAACCCGTGTGAAGCATCCAGAGCGGAGCCTAGTCCTCGCCGAGCGCGGCAGTGAACCCGTGTGAAGCATCTAGTGAAAAATTCCTGGTTACGTGGAACACGGATAATGTCACTCTTTGACCCCGTGGAAAACGTCCAGAGCGGATCCTGGTCCTCGCAGAGCACGGCAGTGAACCCGTGTGAAGCATCCAGAGCGGAGCCTAGTCCTCGCCGAGCGCGGCAGTGAACCCGTGTGAAGCATCTAGTGCAAAATTCCTGGTTACGTGGAATGCGGATAATGTCACTCTTTGACCCCGTGGAAAACGTCCAGAGCGGATCCTGGTCCTCGCAGAGCACGGCAGTGAACCCGTGTGAAGCATCCAGAGCGGAGCCTAGTCCTCGCCGAGCGCGGCAGTGAACCCGTGTGAAGCATCTAGTGCAAAATTCCTGGTTACGTGGAACGCGGTTAATGTCACTCTTTGACCCCGTGGAAAACGTCCAGAGCGGATCCTGGTCCTCGCAGAGTACGGCAGTGAACCCGTGTGAAGCATCCAGAGCGGAGCCTAGTCCTCGCCGAGCGCGGCAATGAACCCGTGTGAAGCATCTAGTGCAAAATTCCTGGTCACGTGGAACGCGGATAATGTCACTCTTTGACCCCGTGGAAAACGTCCAGAGCGGAGCCTAGTCCTCGCCGAGCACGGCAGTGAACCCGTGTGAAGCATCTAGTGCAAAATTCCTGGTTACGTGGAACGCGGATAATGTCACTCTTTGACCCCGTGGAAAACGTCCAAAGCGGATCCTGGTCCTCGCAGAGCACGGCAGTGAACCCGTGTGAAGCATCCAGAGCGGAGCCTGGTCCTCGCCAAGCACGGCAGTGAACCCGTGTGAAGCATCCAGAGCAAATACCGGACTGTGGAGTCCTTAAAATCCACGGACTATGACGTCCTTAACCTCGACCGTGATGTCTTAAAACTAACGATCAAACACCCCGATTCCTTACAGATTTTGCCTTGGTTTAAGGGTACATCTCTTCACTCCTTTGATGCCTGGCGTTGTAATTCCTCAACGTCTTCAAAGAGGTGACGGGTCCCTGCAACCACACATCGGACTGTGGAGTCCCTAAATCCACGGACTATGAGGTCCTTAACCTTGACCGTGATGTCTTAAAACTAACAGCGGACTGTGGAGTCCTTAAATCCACGGACTATGAGGTCCTTAACCTTGACCGTGATGTCTTTAAACTACGATGCCTTGAGCGACCCCTGACCCCGTGAAACACGGATAAGGGCGACCACATCCAACACTTGCAGGTCCCCACGACCTGCGGGAAAGAAAAACTCTCTTGTGAGATCCTTACGACTCTCAAGGGAAAACCCGCTTAAGGATCCTCACGATCTTTAAGAAGAACTTACACCTATGGGATCCTCTCGACCTGTAGGGAGAAAAACTCTTTATGAGACCCTCGTGGCTCATAAGATGCAAAAGCCTTAGAAAGCAGATCTTAACCCTGAACCCTAAGCCATCGCTGTCCTGCAAGGAGATCAAGATAGAATATCCGCAGAATACATTCAATAAAAAGGGGGACACACCATTGAGAAGAAAAATGTATCTTTTATTCATAAACCAAAATGGATACGAAGTACAATTCATGAAAGAAACAAAAAAGAAAGATACTCTCATCCATGAGTATGTACAAAAAAGGGGAAAAAAGATACAAGTCCTCAAGCCGGCGAGCGGTGCAATAATTTTACCAGCTCGTCATTCTGTTGCTGAGCCACGGCTTCATGACGCAAGATCTCCAGAAGACGAGCCTCCGCTTGAGCTTGCTGAGCCTGATACGAAGCGAGCCGAGCTTCGAGCTCTTTCTCGGTGGCTTTATGAGCCTCGACCCTCTCACGAGTAAAAATGGCAGCTTTATCGAGGGCCACCACCTCTTTTATGGACTCCTGGAGCACTCGCCAGAGTTCGTATGCTTTGTTGGCCTTGGCTGTGAGGCTGGCCTGAAGCTCGTTCAGCGCCTTAGAAGCCAATTCTCTCTCCGAAAATTTACGGCCGAACCCTCTTCTCGCACAACAATATGTTCGCTACGCGTCGTTCTATCAGGCCACGTAAGCTCGCTTTCGTGACCACAGCCTTGGAAACAAGACATTTACAAGACCGTATAAATGGGCTTCCAGTCGACGGGAATAATCGATCTAAAACGCGCTCACATCACCTGACGTGAAAGGCAACAAGAAAGATTTCCGACATATTTCAAGCATGCGTTCGCAATCATATGAGTATTCAAAAAGAGAATAATAATAATAATAGCATTTGCAATCGCATGAACGTTCATAATACCCAAAAAGGTCTGATGCGCAGGAAAGTAATAATAGCATTTGCAACTAAAGAAAATTCTCATGAGAAGAATATGAAGTTTATTTATGCAAGCGGAAACATACATACTAGTACCAAGCCTACATGGAAGTTCGGCATAAAGCGTAAAAAAAAAAGAGAGAGAGAGAAAAGGAGGGACTAATTTAAAAATGTTCTACGCTAACGGAAAAGGTCACCAAACATGGGATCAACAGCACAGGGGTTAACGAAGCAGAGGACAAAATTCTCCATCTCTCTCTCTGCTTTCTCCAGCACATCAAAGCGACGGTTCTCACGAGGAGTCACTCCCCATCGATTGGTGCCGTGTTCGTCCGCGAAAGCAGACATAATAGCTCGCCGGGCCTTGATTTGGCTCAGCAGATGAATTGAGCAATCCTTCAAAGCCTGAGTAATCAGGCACGCTTCATGAAAGCCCTCGAGCTTTTCTTCCGCCGCGTCGAGCATCGCCAGGGTCATCTCCGCCGGGTGAGGAGGGATGTCGGCAAGCTCGGCCGTGAGAATCATCCGGAGCCAGAAGGAACCCATCAGGAGGGGGGACCCCCTACGGATCGAGAGTTCATGCATGGCTGAGTCGCATTCGTCGTCGGTAAGAAGTGGATCCACTAACCGAGCAGCAAAGCGGGGGATCATCTCCTCGATAGGCACTTCCCATGGCTGTCGACGAGCGTGTGGACGGTTGCAGGCCATAGCACTCAGATACTCCTCAAATTAAATCACGTCAATATGGGAATGAATAGGCTATGGCCTCAAGAATATAAAGAAGTGCATTATGTGCTATGCGCGGAAAATCTTGCATGCGAAAGCTGTTTCCAAGGCCCAAAAAAGGAAAGGCATCGAAAATCAAGGAGATGGAACTATTTCCAAGGCTCCTTTTCTGCATCTGATACTGCGCGCTAAAAATGCGGCATGGAAAATTTTGTGAACAGTCCCATCAAATGATCCCACGTGCGGAACGCGTGATGCCCAAATTTAACGTGCACTAGAAAATAGAATAGCACCATGCATATTAAAAGCACCAGCAACAACAATAGTGAAATGATAAAATCCCACAAAAAAGCATGCAAACATACGAAAACACAATAGAACTTATCATCCAGACTTCAAGAAGGTCATACAAAATAAAAAGAAAACTTTTACAATGGCAAGGCTTCAGACGCGAGGCATGGGTTGAGAAACTCGAGATTAACTTTGTCCAAAATTCTCCAAGCACTTCGAACCTCCCGGGTATGCTTCCTCTCGCGGTCGCAAGCGTCGGGGTCCTCACGAATGTCCTCCACCCTCCGATAGGCGGCAAGTATGGCCGACTGCTGGAACGCCTGGTGCAAAAGATCGATGAGGTGATCTCGCCTCCTCTTTGAGATCAAGCCCATAAGGTACACCGAATGCACCTTATCCTCGGCAGTGTCCAAGGCCCCGAGCGGTATGCCGGTGCAAAAGAGAGGAAGTGCCTCCCGGATCGCCAGCACGATCAGCCTCAGAAGAGAAGAGCGACGGGGGAGTAGACGATGGTTGTACTCATCAAAGCGGCTCATGATCTCGGCACACTGAGCATCGGTGAACTCCTGGTTCTGACTGCGGCCCAGCGCACGAATATTCCCGTAGGAAATGATCTCGTCAAGACTATACAGATGGGCATCCATGATACAGGAAGTAAAAGTCACAAGAATCATTACAAAACTCCCATTGCATTAATTGCAGAAGAACAACCTCGGGCCAAGAGACCCCAAGAAGCCTCCGTGTGAAGAAATCGAGTTCTTCATTGGAATTAAAATTCCTTACTAAGAAAAGGGAATTAAATTCCCAGAAACATTTTTGGATGAAATTAAATTCTATGGAGTTGAAACGCCATCATCATCTCCCCAAAGATCATCTAAACCCTAAAAGATCTACAGTTTGAAGATTAAGCGGTTTCATGTTCTTATGGAAAAACATGAAGAAAAAAAAGGGGTAAAAACCCTTGTTTTGGATTTAAAATCCAGAGGAATGTGAAGGTCCATCGTTTGTCCAAGAACATTACCTGAGGAAAAGAATTCTTTTCGAACAGAGTTAAACTCTGAAGATTGTTTCAAGACAGAGAACTAAGCTCTGGAAGCGAGAATTAAATTCTCAAGGGAAAAGTTCTCAAAAGAAGAAGATGAACAAAGTGAAGGCTCCTCTGAAGAGACAGCGGTATTTATAGAAGGTGATAGAAACGTTTCATCTCTCCAGATCCCTAGAGGAATCCAACGGTCACAAGAGGTGACAGCGTTGCACCCACGTGCGAACACGTGAGAACAACGCTATGGGGGCATTTGTTTCCTGATTTAAAATCAGGAAAGCTTATGGAAAAAGCTTCAGAAGAGGGTCACGTGCTTACACGTGACCAGCAGTCACGTGTTGGCACGTGACACCCAAAAGTACCGGCAAAGCAAGTTCAGTTTCCCAACTACATCAAAGAAAGGGGCTTCAGTAAGGGTCACGTGCTCCCACGTGACCTGGGTCACGTATCGGCACGTGACATTTAAAAGTAGCAGCAAAGACCCAACGCTTTCTGATCAAATCAAGGAAAAAGCTTCAAAAGAGGTCACGTGCTCCCACGTGACCAGGGTCACGTGTTGGCACGTGACGATCAAAACATCAGACTCATTCTCCGGTTAAAGCAAGAAAAAGACTCCAGACGAGGGTCGCGTGCTTACACGTGACCAGGGGTCACATGGTGGCACGTGACAGCTAAACAGCAACCAGAAGGCAGAGCGCAGAAAGAAAGAAGAAGGCTCGTTCCAAGGGGGTCGCGTGCCCACACGTGACCATGGGTCACGTGGTCACACGTGACCGGCTTTCAAAGCCCATTTCGTTGACAGAATTAAATTCTGAAAGAGATTCGAATCTTTCCAAAGGAAAGCGATTATCTGGAACCAATCAAATTAAAGATTTAAAGCTGATTGAATAACATCTATCTATGGGAAAATCCCGAACTTGGAAAGATTTCCCCTTTAAATCTAACAGAAATAACAAAGGAGAATCCCGGGACTTGAAATCCAATGGTGAATAAAATTCACCTAATAATCCAAAGGTCCAGAACGAATGATGGATGCAAATCAAATCTCTCAATGAAGATTCGTAAAAAACTAATTGACTCGGCTGCTTCTCCTATAAATAGGAGCCAAGAGACACAAAAAAAAGATATATACGCAGAGGGAAGAAAGGGAGAGAGAGCCTTGATACTTCGAGGAACTTGGATCTTCTGCAAAAGAAAACCCTAGGTAAGAAAGGGAAGGCTCCTTGAAAGAAAGGAGAATTTAATTCTCAACAGAGTTTAACTCTGATATATAAAACGGAAGAATATATTTCTTCTCTCTTTGATAGAGGATATGCAAAGTGCACATCTCCCCTTGAATCTGAGAATTTAATTCTCAATGGGTTGAGATCCTGCCATGCAGATCCAAAACATAGAGAGGGAATGGAAGCACGAGAATTTAATTCTCACAGAACTATAGGAATTTAATTCCTTTAAAATAAAATTAGGGTTTGACCCTGTGTCATGGGAATTTAATTCCTTCAGAACAAAAAGAAACAGGGTTTAACCCTAATTAAGAACCTAGTTCTGTTGGAACAGCGGGGATTTAATTCCCTTGATCATAATTTAACAGAGAGTGGGAATTTAATTCCTTAAAAGCTTTTATTAGGGTTTAACCCTATTTAGTTCTTCACATGTATGAGGAATTTAATTCCTACAGAAAATTCAGAGTCCAACTCTATTCAGAATATAAATCTTCAAAAGGAAGTAGGAATTTAATTCCTCTGAAATTACTGTCAGGGTTTAACCCTACGAGGAATTTAATTCCTGGAAAAGATTAACAGATCTTCTAAACAACATACATAGAGGCAGGGTCACGTGTCACCACGTGACCCCCCCAAAAAGACCTACAGAAAGCCCCTTTGAGGCAGCACCCCACGTGACCCACGTGACCCTTGACAGAAGCTTTAACACACAAGCATTTGAATGCCCGTCACGTGATGGCACGTGATGCTCTGAAAGATGCGATAATCTCAGCAGAATAAATGAAGGGAGGGCGCTCTCACGTGTTGCCACGTGACCCCTCTTGCCTTAGTGTTCAACACTAAATTGGAACTCTTGAATCCAGTATTGAAACACTGTTGGGCCCTAGTGTTCAACACTAATCAAAGAACTTTATTCGCAGTGTTCAACACTGATTACCTTAGTATTTAACACTAATCTGAGATCTCCATTGCCAGTGTTCAACACTGATCTGTTTTAGTATTTATGTTAATTTGAAAACCTTGTTGCTGGTGTTTAACACCAATTATCTTTCAGTGTTAAACACTAACTTGTCAACCTCATTCCCAGTGTTCAACACTGATTGCTCTGTAGTGTTTAACACTAGGCTTTGGCCCAATTGGCTAAATGGATAGAGGCAAAGCCTCTCCTTCAATGAACCAACAAGAAGCCAATATTCCAGACATGATCGGACTTAGCCCAAGCTGGGCCATGAGTCTTCAATTCGTAATTAACTGGGCTAATGGGCTCATAACATAATTAATCGGTCTTGATCCCAAATTGGGTCAAGGACTATTTAAGCCATTCCGGTTCTAGGGTACATCTCTTCACTCCTTTGATACTTGGCATTGTAATCCCTCAATGTCTTCAAAGAGGTGACGGGTCCCGACGACCACACATTGATATGGACTGTGGGGTCCTTAAACCCGTGTCTAATGCAAAATCCCTGGTTACGTGGAACGCGGATAACGTCACTCTTTGACCCCGCGGAAAACGCCCAGAGCGGAGCCTAGTCCTCGCCGAGCACGGCAGTGAACCCGTGTGCAGCATCTAGTGCAAAATTCCTGGTTACGTGGAACGCGGATAACGTCACACTTTGACCCCGTGGAAAACGCCCAGAGCGGAGCCTGGTCCTCGCCAAGCACGGCAGTGAACCCGTGTGAAGCATCCAGAGCACATACCAGACTATGGAGTCCTTAAACCCATGGACTACGACGTCCTTAACCTCGACCGAGATGTCTTAAAACTAACAATGGACCGCAATGTCCTTAAACTACCCATGGACCGCAACGTCCTTAAACTACCCATGGACCGCAACGTCCTTAAACTAGAACAATAGAGCCCCGCATGCTCTTTTGTCGGATCTAAACGATCCCGTTAAGTCGATCTTAGTCCCAAACTGGACTAACGTATCCTTAACAACCGTTTAAGTTGATCTTAGCCTTAAAGATGGCTAACGTATCCTTAAACCTTCAAACAGACTGGACTATGAATCCCCCCAATTAACTCTGGCTCGAGGGTACATCTCTGAACTCCTCTGACATCCGTCGTTGTAATTCTTCAACGTCGTCAGAGAGGTGACGGGTCCCGACAGCCATACATACGATGGACCACTATGTCCCTAAACTGGAACAATGGAGCCTAAAACGCTCCTTTGTCGGATCTAAACGATCCCGTTAAGTTGATCTTAGTCTCAAAGTTAGACTAACGTATCCTTAACAAACGTTTGAGTTGATCTTAGCCTCAAGTATGGCTGACGTATCCTCAAACCAAACCCCCAAACCCAAATCTAAGATAATACGGATTTGGACTAGTCCACGCCCTACGGGCGACGACATAACTCAGTCTCCGTAAACAATCCACGGGCAACAAAACACAAAACAAACACCCACGACACGAAGTGACCATCTGGAGAAGGAGAAAGTTGTTACCGCAATGCGGTAGCGTAATTAACTGCAGGGGCTTGCGCCTGCAGGGAAGAGCGTCCCCACAATCAAAAACCCCTCAAACGAGGGGGAATCTGACGAAGTCTGCTACATTGGACGCATCCGTCTAAACCTTCGATACATGGTGCCATAAATCAACTTGGCATCTTCGGAGAGGTGGACGGATAGCACCAATTAGCATCTGCCCCGAGTCTCAGTGCCAAGACATCGCAGTCTTGTGCGCCGCCGTTCGGAGGGGAACAGGAGGTTCCCTCGCTCCAAAGGCGAGGGGTAATTAACGGCAGCTTAGTCCGCGGCTGCTGGAGATTCGGATCCCCACAATCATTAAACCCATGCCTACCCTAAGCAGGGGGAATCTGTAGTACGCCTGACAAGCGCGCGTGTATTCCCATCTCAATGGGATGACGAAAAACACCCTACAGATTCTGGCACGCCCGGTGGGACCAATCTCTCCTTCCATATTTCGGGTTAAACGTTCATGCGAACTCAATCAATATGCATACCCATATCTATACTAAAATAATGCTTTTTCATGCAGGTTTCAAGCAATCACTTTTCAACAATGTCTCCTATGATGAACTCAGCTCTCAGCACGGCTCCCATCTCCTACACGATAAGGAAGGACGCCAGGACGGTCCTTCCAGCCAGTCTCGGGCGACAATGGGAAGAGCCGTCGCTACCATTCGGCTCTATCATGTTCGTGTCAGCTAACGCCATCCCAGCTTCTCAAGCCCCGGTGGCAGAAAAACCGGTCTCGAAAGGCAAGAGGCCAAATGTGGTGGTCTCGAAGGCGCCCCAACTCAAACGCAAGTCGGTGTTCGAACAACTCTCCTTGGCCCCAGCTGGGGGCAAGGCCATCAACACCAACAAAGCAACAAGGCATCTCGAGCAAGCTCCGGAGGTGCCCTTGACAACTGCTCGATCGGGTGTCTTCTCTAAGCTCCCCACTAATCGACTCACGGTGGCTTCCCAGGAAACAGATGCCCGCCAAGCCTTTAAAATTGAGAAGCTAAGGCAGAAAAGGCTCAGATATAGAGCCAACAAAAGGGCTAGGGCTCCTGCTAGGCTGAACCTCATAGGGTTCGAAGAACTGGGTTACCCTGCCGAAGATAGGGAAATGGCTGGATATGTGGTCCATACTGTCTACACGGTGGGCACACGCAGCAAGAGCAAGGATGGGGCCACCACATCTGAGATCCCATCTGGCTTGAATGTGGTTGCCGCTTCCCAAGAACAGCCGCCTCCGCTGGATTATGAAAACCCTCTCGATGAGGATAATAGGCGGAAAGACCCTTCGGTCCATGAGGAGTCGGGCTCGGAAAGCGAAGATGAGCCAATCTTCCGTCCCAAGAACGCAGAGCAGCAACTTCTTCAAGAGCTCCGAAAACAGCTCAGAAGCAAAGACAAGGAGATGGCCAAGCTCTACTCAAAAAATGACAACTTGACAAATGTCGTCTTACAGCTCACGGCCCAACTTGCCTCTCAGCCGCCCAATCAGGCGCAGGGCTCTCATGAACCGGGAAACGGTGTCCCGAAACAGCCGACGCCCGTTCCGTTAAATCCAAAAGTGGGCGGACCGCATGAAAATCAGTCGCATCCTATCTCGGGAAATGTCTTGGCTGCCGATGACAGTAACCCGCTAACTCAAGATCAAATTATGGATTTGGTTGCCAGCAAAGTCAAAACATTAGTGGCCGAAGCCGAAGCGCAAAAAGATATCAGCAGTGGTGGAAGACCATATCCTGCTCAGTATGATCTGGTAGAATTTCCTAGCGGCTATGTCATCCCAAAATTCGAAAGATTCGATGGGACGGGAAATGAGAATCAGCACATCGCCCACTTTAAAGCCTCATGCGGGAATACTGGGGGCAGTGACGCGCTTCTCCTCCGCCAGTTCGTTAATAGCTTGACCGATATTGCTTTCGACTGGTACGAGAGCATACCGTATGGCTCCGTTACTACTTTCGTCCAAATGGAATCTTTGTTTCGACAAAGGTTCATGAGCGTCAGCGATAAGATCACCATTGCCGAGCTCGTAAGGACCAAGCCCAAGAACAACGAAAGCAGCACGGATTTTATAACCCGATGGCACAATCTCTCCGTCAAATGCGAACCGCCGATAGAGTAAGACCAATCTGTCAGTCTCCTCGTCGGAAATCTCAACAATTGGATGGCCCCGTTTCTATACACCGTGGGTCTCGAAACATTCCAAGAGCTGACCAAGAAAGTTCAGATGCTGGAGCGCTCAAAGCAGGAGTCCTCCTCTGACTCCCAAAATAACAATAGGTCCTGAAGAAACCGAAAAGACGAAAATCGCAAAAG